>APFE031028115.1:37666-52083 GCA_000404065.3 Pinus taeda | reverse complement strand
GAAATAACAATATCTGAATAGATAGAAATGATTCACTTTATTAATCAAACCCTTAAGGTAGGGCAACACCATACATTCACTCGTTAAGGAAGGAAAGCACTCCACAAGCCATATGCCTATTCATATAATAATCCTTGACATCTCTCAATGGGTAGTCCCTAGCCTCTATATAGGCCTCATACATACAATACCATGGGTCAATACCATGGTTCCCTCAATACCATCTATCTAATACCATGGGCCCATTACATTATTACTAACTACTTGTGGTCCCTTACATGATACGGGTTAACCACCTTATTTATTACTTTGGCCCATCTCATTATTACGTTATTCCCTTGCGCACCTCCCTTTGTACCCCGTATTATCCACCCTAGGTACACTACAAAGTCTGTACTTTCCTACCCTCGCTCTTCTGATATTTGTTGCTCTTGTGACCTCTCTTCACTCTTTCGTTCTTCCGATCATTGTTGCTCTTGTGGCTTATCTTCCCATGACCTCCGGTAACTTTGTTTATGCTCCTCTATTATTTTCTTCTTTACTCCTATGTTATCATTGTTTCTCTTTTTTCTTTCGATAACACTTACCCTTGGGCATATGCGATAACCTACTTCTCTTGCTCCGATGACTTGCTTCTTTGATGGCTTTTGATAAACTCTTCATCTTACTCTTTGGATTCTTGCTCTTGTTGCTCTACTGGATCTATTGCATCAATTGTTGTTTAATTATTGTTCAATTGATGTTCAATTGACCTCCTGCATCATTTGTTATTCAATTGTTGTTAAATTGTTGTGTAATTAACCTCCTGCATCATTTTTTGTTCAATTGACCTCTTGTTGTTCAATCCACTTGGGTCCTCCATCTCATCATATCATCATATATCAAACTTTCATCACTATGAGCATTATGATCAATGGGCAATCATGTATCAAAGAATTTGCCATCACAAACACTACTATATTGACATCAATGAAATCCTAGAATAACAATCTCCTCCTTTGTTATTAATGGGAATATTATTCTTCTCTTCCCCTTTGACATCAATGGAAAAGGAGTGTACAAGGACTCCCTGTGCTGAACTGCTTTTGTTCTTTATGAATAGTATATATATTTTTTTATGGGTATGTTACTCCCGCTGTCGTGGTGCTCTTATTTTTACTCAAGATAGAAGGATTGATGCCTCATCATCAACTAGCACATTACCCCTCTTCATGTCTCAAAACTTCTTCATAATGCTTTCAACAATGCTTAAAGATGCTCCATTTCAATGCTTCCAAATAGGCTCCAAATACATACACCAAATATTCAAGTCCAAATTTTTATGCTTTTGCAATCTGAATTTTGTTGTCTTTACAGTCAGAATTAAGGAGTCTTTATAGTATGAATCATGAGAAGATGCCACTGAAATTGTCATTCTGACTATATTTCTTCATATCAGGATTCCTTTGTATCTCTGTGCTTCTCCTTAAGTTACTGAGCTATATTTGACTACACAACATTCTCCTTTCTATAGTCCTTTTGATGAGCCATCTTTTCCTTGTGTTCTTGTAAAAGTCTCTCCTACCACTTGTTGGGAATTATGATTGTCGTTAGACCAAAACCTGCAAGTTATCTCCACTAGCAGATTTTGATATCCAATCTCTAACTGTCTTTTAAATTCTTTTAATGGTTAACAACTTTTTGCAATGCTTCAATTATGCTAGATTCTTCCAACTACTTTTGCTTCAATCTCCATTCCTAGACATGTTTGTTTGTTTGAATGTTGCCTCTATTATTGTCCTTGATTTATGTGTTCTCACATTATATCCCTGAGTCGAGACATTCAACTTCTGTAATACCAACAACATAGTTATTTTCCCTATTTGTCTAGCATTGGATGGCCTTCTCTACTGCTCCAATTTTTGCTTACTGATCAAGTGGAAAACAACTTCAACAACAATCCCAAGAATGGTTACAACATCATGTTCTTCAATGTACTGCTCCTGAGAAATGATATTTATCAAAGGATGATTGTTAATATAGCTCAACAAGGATTTCATAAGGACCCTTTCATGAATAGCTTTTGCAATAATGATCAAGAATCACAAGCTCCCCCTAACTATATGCATGGTATCTTTTTGGCAGAATCCCATCATCAAACACTCGAAATATCAAGAATATATTCATCAAGTCAACAACATGTGTTGTTGGTTGAAGGGTTCAGGAGATTTTCAGATTGTATTTACTTTCTTCTCCATACTTGTGTAACTTTCTTTTCTGGCATGGTTCTAGCTTGAGAAGGTGCCCAAATCAAGTTACAATTACGTGCCATATGACCAATGTTATGACACTTGAAGCATTCTATGTTGTTCATGAATAAAAATTCATGACTTATTCTTGCAAAATTTCTTCCCATAGATTGATGGGATCATTATAAGCCCTAAAATATTTTGCTATGTGTCCAAATTTTGTACATGAATAACAATAACCAAAAAATAAACTTTGGTACCTGGGAGATGGAGATTTCCTTGATGTACTTCTGAAGCCTTTCTACCTTGAGATCCTTTGATGATAATTATTACTTCTTGCATCCTTGACAACATTTGCATTTCTTCTTGGAACAAGACTTCCTTCATTATCGCGTTGACTCTTATCTTTACCTTTGTTGAAACTCGGAGCATCAACATTTCTTTCTGACTTCCTCATATCCTTGTTGTTTGAAGCATTATCATTCTTGCTTGAGGATTCACCTGCATACCCGAGACTTGATTTATCAAATGGACATCTTTGATGGCTAAGCATGTCATCCAAGGCTTGAGAGCTCTTCAAGGTTTTTTCCATCCCTTCAACCTTTTCCCTAAGGGAGACAATCTCTTCTTCCAATTTTTCACAATAATTATTCTTCTTAGCAAGTTGTTTCTCAATCTCTTCCTTAATATGTATTGCTTCATTTTCTTCTATTTTAAGGGAGATGATATCTGACTTTATTTTGAAGATCTCTTCATTTCCCTTTTCTAGACTGCTCTCCATTTCTTCCTTGATCCTTGTAGCTTTACATGTTTCGACCTTGAGAAGGTTGATGTTAGATTTTAATTTGAATATTTCTCCATCTTTTGCTTTTAGTTGACATATCATGGTATTTCTCTCCTTTTTTGCTTCATCAACGTGTCCTTTTATGATTGCCAATGCTCCCATTGTCTTTTCAACTCCTTGTGCTAACTTTCTTGCTTCTTGTAGTTGATATTTGAGAGAGGAGACCTCTACCTTGTACTGACCAATCTCTTCTTCAACTTTGTTCAAGATCTTGTGCCTTTGTTCAAGTTGACATGACAAGGTATCTTCCTATTTCTTTGCTTTATCCAATTGATTTGCCATGGATATGAATTCTCCATGATGCTTTCTTTCTTTGATTAAATTCCTTCTTAAGTTTTGCAAGCTCTTCATCCCTTTCTTGTACTTGAAGCTTGACAAGGTGAACTTTCTTCCATGTTTGTACTTGGTCACCAACTAATTCTTTCTTATTAAGTTCCTTGTTTTCCTTTTTCAAATTGATAACCTTTTCCATGGCAGCCATAAGTTTAGTGAGGAGATATTCTACAAAGTCTTTTTCATTCTCTTCATTTTCTAGGTCTTCTTTAGCCTTGATGTCATCAATCTTAACTTCAACTTCCTTGATAGGCTCTTGATTTTCTTCCTGTTTTCCATCATTTTCTTGACTAGAGATCTTTTCAATGCTCCTTTTGAGTGAAGATCATGAAGTTTGTCCCATATACCCTTCGCTGATGAACATTTTCCTAAATTTTTCTTTATAGAACCTGGTAGCCCATTCAAGATTGCCTTCATTGCTTTTGCATTATACTCCTTGGATTCTCCATTCATCATGTTATCAGTAATTACTGATTCCCATACTTCAATGCCTTGAGTATTTAAGAAATTCCTCATTCTCGCTTCTCATATATCAAAGTTTTCATTGAACCATGGAGCCTTCACAAATTGATTGACTTCTATTTCAATGGTAGAGGGAGACACATATTTAGGAGGATTAGAGACTTTCTTCCTTGGCTTCACCATTTGTGTTATAATGATCAACCTTCAAGCTATTAGTCTTTTGAGTGAAGGTACTGGCTCCAATACCAATTGTTGGAAATACTGAGAGGGGGGTGAATCAGTATTTACTTTCAATTGTTATTTTTGTGAGTTAAATCTGTTGGAAATAATACTAAGAGGGGGGGGCTGAATCAATATTATTAGATCAATAATTTAATTTCCCAAGAAGATTTGTATACACTACTTCAACTAAGTGAACTAGCGTGTATACGTGACTGTACTTGAAGAAACCAGCATATATGTGAAGAACTTTTTACTTACCCAATTATCATGCATTGAACTTTAACTAGTATATCAGAGATTTATTAGATAGTGCAATAAAAGCAGAATAAAGCATCACACATAAGCAACACACGTGAACACCAAGATATAAGATGGAAACCCAATGTGGGTGAAAACCACTTGCTATTGTCATCTCCGTCTTCTTTTAGTAATAATAAAATATGTTTACAATTTTGTATTGGTGCAGACTTATACTAGTACGTAGGGTTCTACCTGCAGAATATTACAACCTTCTCTCATTCTCCAACTTCTACTCAAAGGGAGCTACAACCACCTAACTCTTGTGCTAGCTGATATGTTTACTAGTACGTAGGTTACAACCTACATAAGGCTACGACCTTCTTTCTTCCTCCAAGGACCATGTTCCATTTTTCAGCCTGGATCCATCAACAACATTATAATTGAAATTCAATCATCAAATACATCTGCATCAACCAATCACTAAAACTCAAACATCACTTTCTAAATCACCCATAACTAAATCAATCTATCACTTTGACAGTCAATCTGATCAGTTAGAATATTGTCATCAAAATACAGTCATCACAACCCAAACCAGAATCTAGAATTCTACAACAACAAATAGAAACCACTAAAACATAATTTATAAGGTATACACTACTTCCATCTGTCGAACCTGCATGTATACATGCTTTTCTCAAAGCCAACCAGCGTATACATATGCAAATATTAAATTATAATTCTGTAGCTATTCCATACTTTAGTTATACCCAGATCATAATATTTACAGAATAACACATGCATCAGTATTCAGATCTAGACTATACATGATCAAACCACATAATCATAATTCATTTCAAGCCTTAAGATCCTGATCCATCATTAGATATTATCCTTCATCAACTATTAAGGTTCATACTTGGTTCAGATCAATCTCAACACCATAAGCCAATAACTTGCATACTAGATCTGACACTTCATCAGATATTCGATACTTTCACACCTAGCCTAATGATCTTCTCTTCCTTTTATAGTTTTAAGCCTTTATCAATATCATGGACCAAAACCACACAAGACCAATACCTTGGACCAAATACCTAGGGTCAATACCTCAGACCAGATACCTTGGACCAATACCATGGATCAAAATAACTTGGACCAAAAACTTAGTTTTCCAAGATATATGTGCTTTTCCTTCTGTGAAAGTGCATGTGTATGTATACGCTACTTGTGTTTAGTGAACCTACTTGTATACGCACCTTGGTCAAGGAGAACCTACATATACCTCTCTTTCTTCATTCTTTGTAGTCTGATCTATAATTCTTTGTTGTTAACCTATTATACTGTGATCTTTCATTTGAGTGAGTTGCCATCAAAGACAACACCTGTATCATAATGCCAATAATCTCCCCCTTTGGACTTGATGGAAACAACAACACCGAGTCACTCTCCCCCTTTGACATCAAGGGAAAATGGTCATGCTCCGCCTGAGTACATGCTGAATTCTTTGATATGCTGAAATGTATTGATTGAGCTCACATGATTTAGTCCATGCTCCCCCTGAGCACTAGCAAAGTCTGCAAGACATTTTTCTAAAAGAATAACATGACTCTATAAATCAACTATGTGAGGATGACCTTCCTATCACCAATGGCTCATACATCCATCTCCCAACCAGGTGGGGATATACCAAATTGGACTCATCCACCCAACCAAGTGGGGATATACCGACAAGAAATATTACATAATCCATCCCATGCATAGTTGGGTTAAAAATTAGGTATTTTCATGACCTTTACATTAAATGATATACATGACATTTATAATAAGGACAACGGATCTAAAAAATACCATGATAGTCATCAGCAACTATCATACACCATATATGATCTGCACCATCAATAGCATCAAGATCAAGATCTTCTATATTTCCATCATCAAAAGGGTCACCTAAATCAAAACAATTATGTGGATTTGTACCAAGATATTCTAAGATAATGCCAACAATGCATTATTAGAGCATATGCACCCCCTGAACTTGTGCTAGATGTTCACTGTCGAATCTGATTATTGCATATATCAGTAAGAAATATCAAGGCATCATCATCAATCAGATATACATCAAGTTATCAACAACTTATGAAGACCAACATATTTCTGCATGTTATCACCATATTCTAACCATCATCAAACACAGTAGATAACTAACATAACCATATCAAACCCCTTTTTCTTGAGTCTGGCCCACTTCTTTTCCTCAAGCCAACATATACGCGACTATACCCATAGAAACCTGCACATGTACGTGACTAAGATTCATGAAACTCGCGTATGACAAACTTTCTCTAAAAAATAGGATTTAACAGCAGGATGATGTAGCAACTACTCCCAGATTTTGTTTGAGATATTCAAATGTCTCTCTGGGTATTGGTTTAGTGAATATATCAACAACCTATTCTTTGGAGGGAACATACTCCAATTTGACCTTTTGTTCAAGCACTTGTTCACGTAGAAAATGATATTTGAGGGTTATGTGCTTGGTCTTGGAGTGCATGAGTGGATTCTTTGAAATATTGACGGCACTTGTATTATCACATAGAATGGAGATGGGTGGAGTACATGTGATCTCAATGTCTTGCAAGGTTTGCATCATCCATAGTAGTTGTGTGCAACAAGATGTAACGGCCACATATTCTGCTTCAGCTGTAGATAATGCAATTGAACTTTGTTTCTTGCTGAACCAAGACACTAACCTAGAAACCATATAGAATGCACCACCACTAGTGCTTTTTTTTGTCTTCAAAACTTCCTAGCCAATCTGCATATGTATATGCATGAAGAGTAAGTTATATATCAATAGGATACCATAAACTAAAGTTTTGTGTTCCTTGAAGATATTTGAAAACCCTTTTGACTACCTGAAGGTGTGATTCCTTTGGATTTTATTGGAATCTTCAACCTATTCCTATTGCATGCATGATGTCAGGTCAGGTACTTGTTAGATAAAGCAAACCACCAATCACGGACCCGTAAGTTGGTTGATGAACTGTTGTTGATTCATCATTTGAGTTGAGACTGCATCCTGTTACCATTGGGGTATATACTGGTTTAGAATCTTCCATGCCGTACTTTTTTAAGATCTGTTTGAGATATTTGGTTTGTGAAAGAAAAATACCATCTTTATTTTGTTGAACTTGTAAACCAAGAAAATAGGTAAGCTCACCAAGCAAGGACATTTCAAATTCTTTCTACATTACTGAAGAAAAATTCTAATTCATGTATTCTTCATTGCTACCAAAAATGATATCATCAACATAAGCAACAATTATTAGCAATTTATCAGTGTCAATATTTGTATATAAATTGCTATCTGCTGACCCCTTTGAAAAACCTTGTTGGTGGAGATATTTTTCAAGACAGTAATACCAGGCCCTTGGAGCTTGTTTTAGACCATAGAGAGCCTTTATGAGTCTGCATACAAGTTTTGCATCATTTCCAAGAATCAATCCTTTTGGTTGTTCAATATAGACTTCTTCTTCTAAGTCTCCATTAAGGAAGGTGGATTTTACATCCCCTTGGTATACTTTGAATTTTTGAAAACTAGAAAGAGCAATAAACATCCTTATGGCTTCAAGTCTAGCAACAGGTGCAAAAGTTTCTTCAAAATCTATACCTTGTTATTGAGCATATCCTTTACAAACAAGTTTGGCCTTGTTTCTAATAACTTCTCCATTTTCGTTCAGCTTGTTTTTGAATATCCATTTAGTTCCTATGATATTCTTATCATGAGGTCTAGGAACTAATTCCCAAGTATTATTCTTTTCAATTTGATCAAGTTATTCATTTATGGATTTTATCCAACATTCTTCTTTGCATGATTCATTTACATTTTGAGGTTCAGTGGAGTATAGTAATACTAGATAGCTTGAGGTTTCTGTAATAGTTATTCTTGTCTATACACCTGCCTCTTTTTCCCCTAAAGTTTGAGTTTATGAATGATTTTTCTAAACATGCCTGGATGGATTCTTTTCTTCTATCATTATCTCCTTTTCTGTTGCTTCATTGGTTTCTTCTTCAGAGTCATTGTGATTTGATGTGGGAAAATAATCCCCATCTTCTTCATTGTCATAATCTTTGTTTTTTTTTATCTATTTTGGATTTTTGCATGCTTCATCAACTACAACATCAATAATTTCAACATTTTTCCCAAGTCTTATATTATAACATTTATATCCTTTACTTTGGGAAGCGTAACCAAGAAGAATACCTTCATCTGCTCTAGGCTCAAACTTACCAAGTTTTTCATCAATCGTTTTGATATAGCATTTGCTTCCAAAAACTTTAAAGTATTTTACCATAGGAGTCTTACCATACCAAAGTTCATGTGGAGTTTGAGTGATGTTTACCCGAACATTTGCTTGGTTGAGAATATTTACGATAGCGAATGCAGCTTCACCCCAGAAGGTTGCAGGAGTTCGAAATTCATCTAGCATAGCTTGAGCCATTTGTTGAATAGTTTTGTTCATTCTTTCTACCACTCCATTTTGCTAAGGAGTACTTGTGATGGAGAACTACCTTTTTATTCCATGTTGTTCACAAAAGTCAAAGAATTCATCCATGGTAAATTCCCCTCCTTGATCAGATCTAGGGCATTTGGTTTTGCGATCTGATTCATTTTCAACCAAAGCTTTGCATGCTTTTAACTTTTCAAATGCTTCATCATTATGCTTTAGAAGACCTATCCAAAACATTCTAGAAAAATCATCAATGAATAGTATAAAGTATTCTTCTCCATGAGGTGACTTTTTCCTTGATGGTCCACATAAATCAGTATGAATACGTTCAAGAGGCTTACTAGTTGATCCTTATTTTTCAATGAAGTAAGATCTGGTTTGCTTACCGAATTGAAATGGTTTGCATATTGTATTTTCAGGAATGTTGACATATGGAAGATCATGCATAGCTTGGAATCTGCATTTTTTTCTCATTTGAGAAAAGCTTAGATGTCCCAATCTTTTGTGCCATAGCCATTTTCATCATTTTTCTTAGATAGAATTGTTGTTGTCCTCCCTTGAGTATGTATAAGTTGTTTTGAGTTCTTGTACTTTTGATTGCAGTTTCTCCTATATCAAGTTCATGAACAACACATCTATTTGATTGAAACACCACTTCGTTTCCTTGATCACACATTTGACTGACACTCAACAGGTTATGCTTTATACCATCTACATACATAACATTCCCAACTTTAACCTTTTCTTTCAAGAAGACAGAGCCTTTACATTTTATGATAGCAGGAGTGTCATTTCCAAATAAGACATTCTTTTCCTTTTCTAAGGCATTATATGAGTAAAGTTTTTCTTTGTCACCTGTCATGTGTTTTGAGCATCCACTGTCGATGTACCACTAATTTTTTTGTCCTTCTGCATACAAGACTATACCACATATTTCTTTTTGAGGTTATTTCCTCCATATTTTTGGATTTAATGGAGTTTTCTCCTTTTGAGATATTTGTCGAAATTTACTCCTGCATTCAGAATCTTCATGGCCAAAGTTGTTATAGATTGATCATTCTATTTAATTTTCAAGAAGAGAAAAGTTATTATAGGAAATTTTCTTGATCCCTGTCACATTCCTTTGGTTTCGTGCTTCTCTAATCATGATGGTTTTACAAGCAACACATTGAGAAGCTTTGTGTCCAAAATTATGACATGAGAAACATTGACCATTAAAGAAGTTCCTGCAATTATCGAATCCATTGACCTGGTAATTGTAGTTTCTATTGATATTCATCTTTGAAGCAAATTTAGCTTGATTTACCTGGTGATCAGCTTTATGCCTTTGTTGAAGATTGTCATATTGTTCATTATTCTTTGTTGTAGCAAGATAGCTTTTAGTGGAGGTTGACAACCTCTGTGATTGAGATGATTCTTCATTATATCCAAGACCTGTCTTTATCGGAGAAGAATGCTGCACTTGGATAATTTAATTTGAGGTTTTTGATCCTTTAGCAATTCTAAGATTAAGAGATTTTGTTTTCTCAAGATCCTTTCTTAGACCCACAATTTCACATTCTAGTTTTTCATTGTGTTTTTCTCTTTCATCAAGTTGGTATGTCAAGGTATCTATAATCATGTTCTTTTGTTCTAAATAGATTTTGAGTTTAGAGATTTCTTCATGAACTTCATCTTCCTCTAAAGCATCCCAAAATTTATAATCTTCATAAGCCATTAGAAGTCTATAGTCATTACTAGTTTCATCTTCATCACTATTTGATAAACCATCACTATCTTCATGAGTATAGTAACTCTTTTTACTTACACTTTGTGTTATCACTTAAGAAGCAATTTCTAAATTGTTCACATCAGTTTGATTCTAAAGGTTAGGTGTTAGTCCGGGTTCAGTTCTCCATGTTTGCTTTAGTGTCTAAGTCCTATGAGTCTTGGTGGTATGGTTAAATAAAGGTCAACAATCCATTCTCATTCATCATTGGTCCCACAACTCACATAGATCCCATGTATCAAATTTGTTTTAAGGTTCTTATGTGTTACGAAACTGTCTAGGTGTTTTCGTAGCGCAAAACCGAGAATTTGCACTAGCTGTGCTACGAAATCGGGGATTCGTGCGGATTCGTAGCAAATCCCAGCCAGCTGTCATATCTATCAAAATTCGCTATGTTTACATCATCAGTTGTCAGCTTATACACTTCGCCTATAATGTCCAACTGCTTATCCTCGTCATTAGAGTCATTAGGTGTCTTGGTACGCTTAGGTTGCAAGTTTCAAGAAGAGTCAAGTATTCACAGTCATGATTTATGTTTGGGTTCATGCATGAGGAGAAAATTGGCAAGCGTTCAATTTTAATTCTTTGAAGATAAAGCGAGGCATATTTCCTTATCCATTGCAAGCGAGGCAGTGACCGAGATTGAGATGGTGCAAACTTCTTTAATATTCATGTTGCAGGAATTCCATGGAGGGGTCTACAGAAAGAAAGGAGCACAGGTCAAGCAGGTGTTTGAGGAATGAACCTGAAGGCTTAGATATTATCCTAAAGAACAGTGAAGTTGAATGAGCATTCAAACAACTCGGCTGTTGGAGATTTTGCGAGAAACTTCAAGGAGGTCATATGCAAGTCACCAGGGAATTCACTTTAAATTTCATAGGATTGAATTCGAAAGTTGGGGTGCTCAAATTACCTATCTCTCCAGAGGTTATATCTGCACTCACTGAAATCCCAAGGGGATAGGAAAGGTGGTTTAAAAATTTCAAGTTTGATATGACTCCATGCAAGGAATTTTTGAAGTCAGATTTCATTGATTCAAACTTGAACAAGTCAGTGCCGAGGAGTTTTGTCAAAGACTCATATGCCAATTTGCTTACTTGCATACAGAGATATTTCACCTGTGAGGGGAGGTATCATAAGGTGTATTATTACCACTTCAAGCTTCTGCTTGATTTCACTGGAAAGATATCTCTTGATTTTCCTTTCTATTTGTTTCGTAGTCTAAGCAAAATGTGTGACAAGGTTCAGTTGAATAAGGAAGCCTATGAAACCTTGTTGTTTCATCACAGTTTAGTCAAGTTAATTGTTTTGCATGAGCTCCAGAAAATAGATAGGGATTTGTCCATGTTCATGTTTATGTCTGGCTTCAAAGACGAAACTGGTCTCAGTCCTCAGGCTATGAAGATTTCTCCACCAACAGTCAGTCATTATGCAGAGACAAGGTCGAGGAGATTCATGAAGTTAAAAGCTAGGAAGCAGGTAAAGGAGCCCACAAGACCACTTGTAATCTAGGATACACCCCAACAGGCTCAAAAAGGGAAAGGTCAGATGAAAGAAAAGACACAAGAACAATCCACAGGTGAAATGGCACAAAGAAGAATAACCAAGAGCCAGTTAGCTAAAGGAAAAGACAAGACAGTGAGTATTGAGACAACCTCGGTTTCAAAAGGAAGCTTGAATGATTTTCTATAGGTAATCGATATTGAAGAATCTCCTCTGGTTCAAGCAAACTTGATAGAAACAAGTAAAGGCAAAATCAAAAGGGCCAAATCCTCTAAAAAGCTCAAATTCGATGATCAGGTCTCTGAATTTGTTTTTAAGCCAAGAAGACCTATAATGAGGTGTTTAAAAGAGATACAAGAGGTGTTTCTAGAAGCCAGCGAAACAGGGGAGGTAGGAAGACCTCATGAAAGAACTATGGTTTCATTAGGAACATCACCACGGTTGCATAAGAATGATAGAGGCAAAGCAGTGATCTTTGAACAAGGAGAGTGTAGTATTGAGGAGTTGGAAAAGAAGTTGAAATTAACAAATCTTGAAATTGCCAAATTGAGAAAAAATTCAAGGAAACATGAAATCAAGGAAGCTTATTTTAATAAGATGGAGGCTCTGTGGGAAGATAAGATGATTTCAATACCTGAAGTGGTCGATTGTCATGCTTAATACTACACCTGGTCAGTCCCTGAAATAAACGAGGCGAGATACATCAGAAGATTCAATGCAAATCTGAGAGCTAGAACTAGAATTATGAAGAGACAAATCAAGGATTTGAAGATACAACTAAACAAGTGTGAAGGACACCCTTAGCTAAAGAAATCACACAACAAGTAAGGCTAAGTCCTAATTTTTGACAAATTACCTTTTCATGCTTACCTTGAAGAATGGTGTCTATATATTTATTGTTGAACAAATTCATGACAAATGGAAAAGTCATTGTAGAAAAAAGAAAGACTCATGAAAGTTAGATTTTGATCGTAAGCTGTGTTTTTGAAATTACACAGCAGTTTCGTAGCGCGCTACGAAACTGCTGTAGGTGATGCCTAATGCGCAATAGTTTCATGGCATGCTACGAAATTGTTGTAGCTGCATATTATCATTCAATGGGCCAATTTTGAGGAACAAAGGGAAATCTTTTTGGAGCAAGGTGAACCTGGCATGGAAAACAAAATAATCAAATGCATTTTTATGCAAATTAAAAGAAACAAAGAGGATAATTGATTTCAAAGGTCCTTGTGAAGGCCAAAGCAGAACAATAGGAACAATGTCCTAATTTTCAGGAACAGCTTAGGGATGAGGCATCAAGAGTCAGCAGGCAATTCCAAACCATCACCATAGCTAAGCTCAAGAAAATCTATTTGTCAGAAACAAGTTTGAATTTTAATTAATGCTACAGAAACATGATGAGGAGTTATACTCCTAATTGTCTTACATCACTAGAATTGTAGTCAACAGTTAGTTACATTAATATTTAGTTTTAAGTATGTGTAGGTGTCATAGTAGGAAGAATTTGAGTTCCCCTCATGCTGGAGGAGGAATCTCAATTATGTAAAGAACTCTATATATAGGAGAAAGAGCAATGTACCAAGGGTTGGAAATTATTCAGAAAAGCTCTCATATTGTGCTTTGTGTAAAGACTTTGTTTTTTAGTAATATTGTATTTGGCTTTGCTTCTCAAGAATCAGAAGAATTAAATGTTCTGAATGTCTTGTATTGTCTTCTTCCTATCATATACAGTGGTATGAATGTGTGATTACCTAGAAATCACTAACAGTGCTCTAATTTCCTTCATGCATTTGTAAACTATATTGATTCTATGTGTATCCGGTGTATTCTACATGTGTTGAATTCTAAATTCCCTGACTTCTATGTAAAGCTAACCTTACTGTCAATACTGAAACATATTTGACTCCATAAGCTCAATGGATATTTTCCAAATTGTGTTTCAACCTTCTACACTTTTTCATTGGTTTGATAGAGTTAGTCATCTAATCTTCAAAGTCAAAATCTTTAATCTTGTGAGAGAGCCCTCTAAGGTTGAGGAGGCTAAGCCTCAGCCTAAAGTAGGTTTGAAACAGTTACTCAAGGTCTACCTGATTAGCAGCCTATCAGGGGTTGATTTTGTGATAACACTTTGTTTTCTATTTCATTTTGAAAATTCCTTCCCTTTATCACATTTCTCTTTATGAGGACATTTGGCAGCATAATGACCAACTCTACCATAGGCAAAACATTTGAAAGGTAGTTTACCTCTAAATCTTCTGGAACCTCGTTGAAGCTTCTTGACAAATTTTGCTTCATCTTCTTCT
>APFE031028115.1:0-26539 GCA_000404065.3 Pinus taeda | reverse complement strand
GCCCTTAAAATCTTGTCAGCAGTGGACTTCCAATATAGATGCCCTCCACAGTCCCCTGCATGGAACTCTTTCATGATGCTGTTGGTTTCATTTATGGTTAAACAGTTTAGTAGTATTCATTCATGATTTTTCCAAAACAGGTCACCATCTAAGACACAGAACTTTAGAGCTTTCATCTTCAAAAATATTTTCTTGGTTTTGGACAATCTTGGGGGAGGACATAGGTTTAACAATACATAGCAAATATCGGCATACCATGGGGATTGTAAAAAGGTTTCACTAATCTATGGAGTCGCCAGCTCCTGTTCATTGTCTAGCTGGTTGATGTCTAAGGCCTGAAGATTTGTTTCGGACATTAGCTTGGCTAAACCTTGTCCCTTTATCAGCTTTGTGGGCTTTATCTCAATATCATATTCAAGAATACTGGTAATCCATTTGCCTCTTTTTCCTTCTAGTCCCTCTTGAGTTAAGATGTCTTTTACAATAGAGTTTGGGACATAAGAAATCACATGTGAATACAAAATATAAACTCTGAAGTCTTTGATGGCTTTGACAAGGGCATATTCCTGTTTTTCCAGGATTTGGTATTTTAAAGGTGCATCTCTTAAGGCTCGGCTAAAAAATGCAATAGGCTTTTCATTTCCTTGATCATCCTTTTGCAGAAGGACAACAGTTATTGTGTGATCCGAAGCAAAGGAAAAGATGATAAAATCCTTGTCAAATTGTGGAATTGTGACTACGGGCGTTTGAGTCAAGGTGGCTCTGATACTTTCAAAAGCCTACTTGGTTTCCAGATACCATCTTACCTTGGCATCCTTTTTTAACATGTTACTCAGCAGTCTTATCATTTCTTCTAAGTTTGGGATAACTCTCCTTAGGAAATTGATCTTTCCAAGGAACGATTGCAACTCTTTTATGTTTCTTGGGTATGGAATTTGAATGATTGCTTGAATTCTTTCCGGATCGATTCTGATACTGTCTTTTGAGATGATGTGGCCTAGCAACTTACCTTCCTCAAGGCCAAACAAGGACTTCTTGGGGTTCAAGGAAATGCCATATTTCCTACATGTCATGAAGATCTGCCTTAAGTGTTTGAGGTTCTCTTGATCAGATTTGGAGAAAGGGGTTAAGTCATCAAGATAGACAATAAGGAATTCGTGGATTTCCTTGGCAAATGCAATATCCATTTCCCTTTGAAAGGTGGCACCAGCGTTCTTTATCCCGAAAGGAATTTTAACATACTTAAATGTTCCACAGGGTGTAGTAAAGGTTGTCTTGTCTTGGTCATCTGGGTGAACAAGTATTTGATTGAAACCTGAGAATCCATCTAGTAAAGAAATCCTAGAGGAACCCACTACTCTTTGTAGGATGTGGTCCACTTTAGGTAGAGGGTAGTGGTCTTTTAAGGAGACCTGGTTTAAGTTTCTCAGGTATACACATAGTCTGATCTCACCCGATTTTTTTCTTGTGGGAACCAGATTGGATACCCATTCAGAGAATCTGATGGGTGCTATAATACCTACTTCAAACATCCTCTTTACTTCCTTCTCAATGAGGGGAAGGAGCATAGGGTTTATTCTTCTAAGTTTCTGCTTGAATGGTTTTTGATTTGCTTTTAAGGGAATAGTATGTTTAATCACTGAGGTGTCATAGGACTTCAAGTCCTCATAACTCCAAGCAAATACATCTTAAAACTCTTTGAACAAATCCACATACTTTGGTTTTTGATCAGGGGGCAGATTTTTGGACAATTTAATCATTTTGGGTTGTTCTGCTATCCCTATGTTGTGTTCTTCTATAGCAGCACCTAAAGGCTCCATTTTTGGCTTTTTGGGCACATCATTGTCATCAAACATATCTTCTAATGGAGTAAGGCCAACAGGAAAAAAATTATTCTTCAGATCAATGAACTCAGCCTCTGCTTTGTCGGTTTCCTCTAAATGCATATGTTTCAACTGTTCTATGTTTGCATTGTCAAAAACAGTTGGGTTCAAGATTTGTTTTGCAGTTGCAGCTGTTACAACCTGCTGATTTTCATTTGTTTGTTGTTGGGAATTGTTCACGGCCTCCATGTCAATGTTTAAATTTGAAAACTGGCCCTCAAGAGTGAGGAAATTGTTAATGTGGGCATCATTTTCAGATACTTGCCAATCTCTAATATTGTTAGGAACAATGGGCCTATGTTTTATCTCAGGAGTAAAATGGTGATTTGGCTCAAAGGGAAGCTTGCATGTACTAGAAAAAGTGGCTAGGCTGTGGGCATGTATGTTATGGTTTCTAGAAATCTTGGCAAGCTCAGATTCAACGAAGGTGTTAAGTATATTTGTTGCAGCAGTACTATAGGCCCTCATCCTATTGTCATTAGTAACGAAGTTTCCTTCATTTGTTGGATGATCAAATTGGAGTCACCTAGAATGGACACTTTTGTAGCTCATAGAACTTTGAGCAGTTTTAGGCCTAAGAGGAGAGCTTCATACTCTGCCATGTTGTTGGTACATTCGAAATTTAGTCTATAGGCATGGCCTTCTGCATGATTTTCATGTGTATTGTGAATCCATACACCTGCCCCTACTCCTAACTTGTTGACAAAACCATCAAACTCTAAATACCATGTAATTTCTTGTTTTTGGTTTGTATCAAGAGTTTCAGTTATTTTAGGATTGGGCAGATCTAGAACTTCAGTTTGAGGAGGTTCTTCTTGTTTACTGGCTTCCTTGACTTTTGTGACCATATCATGGGCACAGGCAACCGGTTCTTCATTTATGCATGTCTCTAGCTCTGAAGCTAGAGGCTTCTCATAAGTTGGAGGATCGTTATCATCATTAAAAAGAATAAATGAATCCATATCAGAATGGATTGAGTAAATTGGAAAATTTTGGGGCATCTCCTCACTACTCACCACATACTTCATCAGTGTTTCTCTATACAGTCTCTTTGGTTTCCCAAAGATAGATATAGTGGCATAAGAGAGGTCGAGTTGAAAGGATCCTTGGAGTTTTGCTCCCCATTATCTTGATAGGAGCATACCATATTTTGTTGGAATGTCAACAACTACTACGTCCATTAGGATTGTCTTGTTGGGAAATTGGACTAAAGACACACAAAGGTATTTGATTAAGGCTAAGCATTTGACTTGACTTGAGTCAAAGGAGTATAGATCCTTGTAAGGTCTTGTGACATCAAGGTTTAGCTTTTCCATCACAGCTTTGGGCATAAGATTGTGTGAGGCAGCTGAGTCAAACATAGCATTGTTCAAGATTTTTTCATGTATGTGTAGACTGACCTAAAAAGGTGGAACAGATCCATATGTTGTTTTTCCATTAACTTCTGGACCAAACAACAGCTCAGGCGTATCATCTAAAACATTTACATCATCCCTGACCTCTGGTAGTTGAAGTGATCTTTGAATTTGTTGCCTATATACATCATGTTTGGCAAGTTCTAAGAGGGTGATGGATATTTTAAGTTTTCCAATCTCTGCTTCTAAATTGAATGGTTTTTCTAATGGATTCTTTGCATTAATAGTAGCAGATTTCTCCTTTTCACGAATAGTCTCTGTGTTTTCCTTTGGATTGTCTATGCTATGGTGAATGACAGTTTGTGGTATTTCTGTCTTGGGAATATTTTTTGGAGTTCCGTTCAAATTTTCTTTTTAGGAAAAGGAAGGTAGACGTTGATCAGTAGGAGGTTGTATGTCTGATATGTCCTCTACAGTCAACTGATGTGGGTTTGGGACAACAATATCAGCTAGTTCTGTTATGACAACCCTACCTTTAATCTTATTAGGCTGTTTATTGTCCTTTGCTTTGGTTGGTGTAGGGACTTCAATGGTTCTTGTTCTCAATTTATACTGTTTGTGGGCCTCATACACAACAGAATCATAACCTTGTTTAAAATCAAAAGACTCCCTCGTCTTGGTTTGAAATTGTTTTATATCAGGGTAGTCTTGGTCTTCTTGGGTGAGAAAGACTTGCTGCTCATTTTTCGAATCTATCAATTTTATGTGAGCCTCTTCTGTGGGCTCACTGGATGTGGATGCCTCTGCATAGTTTTCTTGGAAATGAGGCCTAATATCATGGTTGGGACTATCCCTTCCAGCATTTATGGTTTGATTTTTCCTGAAGTTTGGATTCCTCATGGTGTTGGGTTGTTGCCCTTCCCATGATGATTTCTTCTCAACACTTTCTACTCTATCTCCCAACCTATGCATGCCACTGATAATAACATCCAACTTCTGGTCTAAGGCTGAGGGTTCTTCCTTAAAGTTAGTTCTTTTCTCAGTTCTAACTCTGTTTCTTTTGGCAATTAGGTTTGCCTTCACACTAACAACAACATTTTGCATCTTTGCAAGGCATTGAGGGGCTCTTTCCCTTAGCTAATAAGCCATTTCAGCATCAAAACCATCAGGGAATTTGTACAAAGCAAGATTAGGTGGAGGTCTTAAGTTCTGTGGTATTGTATTGTAGACATTATTGAACCTTGCACAGTAATCCAAAATAGTCTCCTGAGGGCCTCTTTTGATAGTGTCATATTCAGATAATATGTGCAAGGGGTCTTTCTTTTTCTCCCACCTATTGATAAAGGATAGATATAAGGCTTCTGGATCTCCTATGGAATTGGCTGGGAGTGCTCTAAACCATGTCCTGAAATCACGGGTCAAACTTTAGACAAAAATCTTCATTCTTACACTGTCATCATCAATCTCATAACTCTCAAAGTAATCCTACATTTTCTTTGTATGCTGAAGGGCTGTGCAAGAATTTGTGCCATCAAAATAGGTAATTTTGGTTTGGTAATCCTGAGGCATAGCCTCGGGATTTGCAGGCAGCTGTAAAGGTGCATATCTATTAGCCATAACAACTGGGATAAGTGGAACAACTGGGATAAGTGGAAAAATTGGAGTATTAGTGGTATTCACAGTGGATGGAAGTGTGGAAACAGGGTTTGTAGAAGCGGATGATGAACAAGGGGAAGTAGGGTTTGAACGGAGCAGAACTTTAATAGGGGATGCTAAATGGCTAGGCTGAACTGTTTCAGGACTGAAAACAATCAAACCTTCTTGTTGCTCTTGTTTTCTAAGGATCTTAGGAATTATATTGGGGTAATCAAAAACAACTAGCGGATTTGGATCTAGATTTGATCTTGTGTAACGTGACTGCTTCTTGGGAGCCAGCTTCTAGCTTGTTTTTTGGGAATTTTTCTAAGAACACAGGTTAATAGAAACGTTTAAAGGTCAATTTCTTCCTCTGCAGAGCTTCAGACTGGTTTTGTGAGATTATCTGAGGAAGTTCCCCAGTGGAGTCGCCATTATGTTATCAATCAGATTGTCCCTAAGCTCCTGAAGGGATACGACTGAGGTAACCACAAACCAATCTTTGGATTACAAGTTCTAGCCCACCTATAACCAAAGAGGGCTCTCTCTTGATGATTTAGCTTTGTTGATGATGATTTTAGGCTAGCTATTGGGTTCAATGGGTTTTGTTTAGGTTTGGATGGTGTTTGAATGGAAGGAAGATGCATTCAAGCAAAGAGGCATGCATAGAGTGATAAGTTTCAAACCATTGGGCATGGAGCCAAGGAGTAGGACCGCAAGTAGGCTTCTTGATCACAAGAGGAATATGGATCAAGGTAGCTGCACATGAAACAACCTTCAAGCTAAAGAGATGGAGTGCAATGTAAGGAATGAGAGGCAATTAAGAATCTCTCAATCAGCTTAACAGAGGGAAGGAAAATGAGCTCTATCTAGGGGCAGTTAAGAATCCCTAGATAAGTGTCATACATGGTGAATTAGGGAAAACATGAGCCAGGTGGAATTCATATTTATGCCTAAAATAGATGAAAAACATAAAGAAACAGCAGAAATTGAGCATAGAGTGCAATTAAACAAGTTCTAAGCTAATCTTTCTTTCTGTTGCTTAGATAATGATATATGAATGGAAAGATAGAGGTAAGAAACACTTATTGAGTCATCTATCAGCACAAGAATTCCACAGTCACTCCTCAACAATTAAACACAGTACAAATTCATTCTCCGAGCTCGTAAGCAGTCTTTGATTATAGAAATTATCAAATATACAATGCGAGTCTCTACTCAAGCAAAACATCCAACCAACAAAAACCAACCCTCATTACATTGTTCAGGGTCGCCTTTATAGGTAAAATATCAAAAAGTATTTATTACAGCTGACCTAAACAGGTATACGGGAAAGCTTTTAAACCTAAACTTGTGCTGGAATTAAATGCAAGTAAATATCCTTTGGGCTGCACAAGAGGCAACTGGATCAAAATGAGTTAATATGGTGTCCTTGGTGACCTGGTGCAGTGGTTCTGCAATAACTGTGCTTTGATTTTTGGTCCACTGATCTTATGTGACTTTGATGTGCAGTAAGTGTGATTTGAGGTTTCTTTGATTGCCTTTACTATTTTGTTGACTTTGCTGGAGGGTTCTTTAATGTTTTCCTGCTTTGGGCCGCTGACAGATCTTTACTGATACACTTTTCTGCATCCTGATACTCTTTAACATTAATTTTGGCTTCGATTTTGCTCTGATACACTTTGATACTTGAGCCAGGCCTCTTTCTTTCTTCTCATATGCTAAAAATTGCAAAATCGGCCCTTTTCTGCCCTTTTCGGTGCAAAATGGCTAAGGAATCAAAAGATTCACAAAACTGCCTCAGAATTTCAATATGGGGCTCCGAAGCCTCAATTTTGCACTTGCGCATTTTTCAGCTGCTGACGTCAGCAGTACGGCAGATGACGTCAGCATGACATCAACAGTGGGACCCTTTTGTACGGTGATGATGTCAGCATGATGACGTCAGCAGGGTGATGTGGCAGTATGGTGGGTGATGACATGGCAGTACGGTGGCAAGCCGACGCAGGCAGGAAGGGGTGAGATGGTGGAAACATGGCAGGTGACGTGGTGCTCATGTCACGCGAGGGGGGGGTGGTTTCCAGTTTTTGGCGCACCACTTTTGTGCCTGGGCGGTATTGGCAGAGGGGGCTCCACCACAGCCGGGAGGGCGACGTGTGGCGGCGGTACGACGGCAAAACCGCTGATCTCCCGGGCGCTAACCCTCGGCATGTCGGGGCATGAAAATATCCACCCACCATAGATCACGGGCGCGCCAGATCTGACGGCTAGCAGATAAGGTAAGGTGGCGGAAGGCTAAGAAGGGGGCCATGCACCAATTCATTTTTAATATTTAGTTTGGCGGGGAAACAACATTAGAAAAATGGGTTTTTTGGGGTTAAATCAGAGCGGGGTTAATTTATTTACAGGCGGGACTTTAGGGAAAAAGGGGCAGGGCATAGGTTTTGCACAACGGAAGGAGGAATTTATGCCATGGAATGCGTCGAGGGCATTACAAAGAAGTTTGTTATACTTTCGAGGGGGGACTTAATGCACAGGAAGGGGTCCTTTGCATTGGAAGATGGCTTTTTGAGACAAAAGGAGGGTTGTTACTAAGTTCCAGATGAACTTAGCAATTCCCACGTGAACTTTATGGTTATTTTTCAACCAGGGGGAGAGGATAAGTATATAGGGGAATTATAAATACAATTTTTAGTAGGGGAAGGGGAAATAGATAGGGAGCTACATAGTAAAAGTTAGTATTTAATATGACAAATGATAAGAAAGTGCTAAGTATGTGAATCTCAGGCTTTTTTAAGGGGAAAAATGATTTATAATGGGAGTATGAATATTCCTTGGTCAAGGCAGACCTTTACCAAGGAAGTTGATATGAAAATGGTGAAGGTGAGAGATATGAAGCAGATCTTGACCTCTTTGGGAGGTTAGTGAATGATTTGGGGAAGGAGGAAGAAGGGGGAGTTAGACATGCCTCGGTTGAGTCCTTTAAATGGCCACTTCCTGATAATTGTGACCTGAACATATATGACACTTGAAAACATGAAATTGATCACAATTCAACATTCTGCAACCTCAGAACTACCTACCCAGCCTACTTACCTAGCATTTTCTCTTCTTTTTGGTTTGGGTGCACTTAGACTTGCAGACCCAGCTGTTCAACCTTTTCTTTTTTTGTCCTCCTATCTACATCTACACTTATTTCATCTAGGGGCTCAGATTAAGCTGTTGAGCACCCTTGCTTCTATACCTATCTAGGGATCTGCCAAGATTAAGCTGTTTGGATAGATGTTAATTGTCTATATTCTAAAGCAATAAATTTAACCCTAAGGAGACCAAGATTAAACTGTTTGGACCTCCCTATAACTGGAAATTCTTCAAAAATGGACTAATATATCAAATTTGGAACACAGCAGTGGCATTTGAACTGGCACATTCTCCTAGCATCCTTTTCTGGCATCTGTAGCCAATATGGAACATTGCAGCATGCAAAGACTGACATATTTGGCATGTAAAAATGTCAATCATGAAAAATGGATAACCTACTGCAGCAGGAGGCTAACACCATAAAAAAACAATTAATAAAAATGTGAGTCTAACCCTAGTAGGGTCGAAATTAAACTATGACAGATAAATTGAGGAAAGTTTAAAAGAGGGTTCTGATAAATCTAGTTGACTTCCATAAATTGTGAAGTCAGCCTAGCCACACAAATAGGTAAGCGAAGTAGAATATTGAACTGTGGGATTCGATGTCGGAGTTAAAGTGTTGAAAAGAATTGAAACTTTGACTAGACGAAATTTTACTACTTTTCTCAAACATTCCATGAGTGTTACCTGAGACAAAATGGCACGTGCTAGGGTCAGAATCCCTTAAATAGTTATAACAACAAGAAATGGGAAATTTGAACCAAGAGACACAAATAAGGGGGAGAGTTTATTAAAACATTTTTACCTAATAAATCTCAAGTCACCTAGCTATTCGAACCCTAGGTCATCCATAAACCAAAGAGTATATTATAAAATGGATTTTGATTTTGTATAACATATGGGAACCATTAAAATAAAAAACATAATCTTAGATGAAGGTATATATGGGATGAATAGAATGTTTCCTCTCCATGAAAACTTGTTATCACCCACAACATAGAAATTATTTATGGAAATGGTGAATTTTAATAGCAAACAAAAATAACCGTGCAAATACATAAATGTGCACCATATCCAAATGATATAATGTCGAAAGACAACCAACATGAGCTAAAATTAGTATAGGGTTTGAAACTCTTCACTAAAAGATAAAAACGCTATGGGTATTGTTTCTTGGTATTGTATCTTGCACACAGAAAAACCCAAAAGGAAAATTTTGGCAAGCTATAAATCACTATCTAAAAATGTGTATGAAAAGGAACTAGATGAGAGTCGAAAATGGTATCAAAACCCCAAAATTTATCTTAGATATGTTTGTGTGGAAACTCACATTTTCCTCAAGGGCATAATAATTATCTAATGCATAAGGTAAGGAGAAAAAACATTATTTTCTCAATTCCTATACAACCCAAAAGGAAATGAAGCTAGGGTTTTATCGACAAGTGGAAATATTGTCAAATGTTAAATGGAAAAGCGGAGTAATACTAACACTTAAGGAAAATAAATATATAATACCCCAGTTTGAAAGACATATATGGTGCTTTTTCCATCCCTAAGGTACTTTTGAATGGAAACCAAAGATTTCAAAAGTTCCATGATACATAAAAATGGAATTCGAAATGTAAATGGAATCACACCAAAATGCATACATGTATCCATATATTCCAAAGAGCACCATAAAGGAAAGGAAAGATAGTATTTACCTTATTTTTATGTGATGAATGAAACCTCAATAATATTTCTCTTGATAAAGGTAGGAATGGCAGTTTTTTGAGGAAACCTCACCATTCAACACTAGAGAGCTGAGACCCTTGGCAGTTTTGTAGAGCGGTGCTTGGCCAACACATAGGAACAAAATGAATTTTCGAATTGAGAGAGAAAGGTTTTGGATGAACCATAATCACATACAATTTTAGGATCAAAGCATTGAATATTGGTCATCCACGGGGTGTGTACCCTCATAGGCCATGTGAAGATCACATGAAGAGTTAAACATGGAAAGTATCCACAAGGTATGGTATGATCCAAGACCTGAATTCATAAATTAAATATCCCACATTCCATGCAAAACAAAGATGCCTAGGGTGTTTGTATATACCTACGTTCTCCATGGATTAACATATGCAATGATAAATTTCAAGGAATTGAGGAGTGAACACATATATACATAAGTTGTGAGGTATTAATACTCTAATTTAATGTCATAAAACAAGAATGTGACTGGTAAAGATTTTTGAATAACTATGGTATATGATAATGGATAGTAAGAACCCAAGTTCAATATATGTATTAGGGAAACCTTTATTCACAAAAGTGGAAAAAATAAGCCTTACAATAAGGAAGTAGAGGCAACGAATTCAAAAAAAAATTAAACTCTTGAGGAATTAAAGCCAAGCATACCATGAAATGGAGGTGGATTATATGAAGAACATAATAATTGTATACAACTATTGACCTGTTCATAGCTCTCCTAAAAACAAGAACAAAATAATCTCAATGATGACCAAAGTATTCAATGTTGAACTAGTAAGTTTAGAAGGCATTACGTAGAGTGCATTACATATAATCCTACCCTTGCAAAATAACAACAAAATAAAAATTATAATTTGATAGTACCTTGTATAGTAAATATGCATAGGAACAAAAATAAAAGATAACATTTCTAATGCAAGGATAGTTATAGTAAGGACATAAAAGAAAAAAAAATATAATATATATATATTATCTATATCTATATCTATATAATATATTATATATATATATATATATATATATATTATAATATATTATATATATATATATTAAATATATATTATATATATATATATATATATTATATATATTTCGAGGTATGTTACATTAGAGCTTACTATGTTTTTCCACATTATTTTTGCTTGATTCGCACCTCTCACACACTCAACAAAATTCCCCCACAATATAATAATATCATTAAAACATTATATAGCAAGTTTCCTCACATTATATCACATAGTTAGAGAACTAAATTAAATGAATAAGACCTTATAACAGAGTAAACATTGGAGCACAAAACAATAATCATGATTAATCAAAGAGTTTTCTTACACAATATAATTGACCCTTAAGTTTTAAGTGTGGATTCCCTTGTCAAATAAATGACCACGGTACATGTTCAGAGTCTTTCCAATGACTACATTCTCAATTTTAATTATCTAATACTTATCCTCCAATATTATTTGTACAAGATCAAAGGAGGCCCATTACTGAAACAAATGTGTTATACATGTGGCATTAATTATGATAAGTTTCCTTCAATTAAAGTAGTTTAATTTCATGTCTTGTTTTCCATTCTCAGCATTGAATTTTGATAAGCTTTCTTATTTTAGCAAATCTATTGTATCACTAGTTTTTTGGTAGTGTCTATACTTATATATCCAACATTGGTAAACTGCTAGATTTAATGATTTTTTGTAACAATTCCATTGTATATTCCTTAAAGACTTAGTATCATATACACATAGGGATAGAACCAGTGATCTAATAGTTGAGTGCTTAATTCTATGACTCAGGGGCCAGAAGATCTCTTAGTGGGAAGATACATTATTAGCCAAATCAATTACCAACCCACTTAACATGCATTGACATTATTTCTGCACTGGGTCCCACACAAGTTAAGGGTGATCTATCAATCTTTTTGAATTCTAGAAGGGAGACACTTAGTGCATGATCCACGCCCGAAAGTATATTTCCATAACACCACACACAGTTAATGCAAATTTACCACCTGTCTTATCCTTGTCCCACTTAAATTAGGGTTCGAAGGTTGAGGTTTGGTCCATTGTAGATTTGTTGAAACGTTCTAATGAGACAAGTTCCTGATCGGACTGACCTATTGGCCGTGCCCAAGTCCTAACCATACCAAAATATTTAACTTCTTCACAAAACCCAAGGTCTATGAGTAACCTTAAATCTTGGACCACTACTAAACTTCAATTGAACATAACTCCACCATCCTTTGGAGCTTTTTAGTCTACCTTATACCATTATAAAGGTATTTAAAGGTCCATCCATCTGATCACACTAAATCATAAAATGATTAGATGATCTGAGACAAAAGTTCCTTAAAAGACTATGTTATAGCTCTGATACCACTTGTTATAGATCTAATCAAAAAAATATAAGGTAATGCAAATATACCAAGAAATAATAAGATAGAAATAGATAGAAGTAAACCCAGAAATAATATGAAATGATTCATTATTGAGCAAACCCTTAAGGTAGGTCAACACCATACATTCACTCCTTAAGGAAGGAGAACACTCCACAAGCCATATGCATGTTCATACAATAATTCCTTGACATCTCTCCATGTGGAGTCTCTAGCCTCTATATAGGCCTCATACATACAATACCATGGGTCATTACCATGGTTCCCTTATACCATCGAACTAATACCATGGGCCCATTACAATATTACTAACTACTTGTGGTCCCTTACATGATATGGGTTAACCACCTTTATTACTAGGGCCCATCCCATTATTACATTATTACCTTGGGTACCTCCCTTTGTACCCCATACTATCCCCCCTAGGCATATAACATTCCACCCCCCTTAGCATGTTTCGTCCCCAAAACATGGGAAGAACACAAATAATAAGATATACTCAAAAGAGTAGTCCACTAGTACCATGCACATGCATCTAGACATCCAAGAGAAAGGTGAACCCTCGATCTTGCTGGTGCCTCACTCGCTTGAGATGGAAGTTGACCGTGGCAGTGCTTCTGTGTTGATGTGTAGTAGGTGGATCTTCGCTCCTCTCTATCTATCGTGTGGGGGTTGTTGTTCTTGTGGCTAATTATTTGCCATATTGTTGGTTGTTGTCTTGTGAGGTGATGTGGGTGATGATATGTTGAAGTTTTAACCCACGGTGTCTTTTTCTTTAATTCACCCCTTATTTGAGCCTGACTGTTACGTTATGGTGCCTGCTGTGGTGTCTTATCTTCCAATATTATTTCAACACTGAGCCCTCATCTGATGTATTAACACCTGTAACCTTTTCTACTTCAGCCTCTGTTTGTGTTTGATTTTCGATCATCACTGGCTCATCATCTGATATGTCAGTCCCTAGAACATCTTCTGCTTCAGCCTTCTTGGACTCTAACTGTTTATTAATGGAAATATCATGTAAGGTAATTTTCTTCTTTTTATACCAGAGGTTTAGGAATTTCTTTTGCACATTAATATTGATAGTACCCACCGATTCCATCCATGGGTATCCCAAAACAACATCCATATTATTCATCTCTGAAGCATAAAAATCACCATGCAACACATACTTATCCATAGAAATCTTCAAATCCTTATACACTTGAACATATTCATCATCCACTTGTGTGTTTTCAATGTGTTTTGCTAGAGCTTGCAATTTTTTTTTGCCAAATTAAAATTGATAAAATTATGCTTGCAACTAGGATTTATAGAAACAATGATCTTCTCTTTCTAAATCAATCCATAAACTTGCAATAAGGAGATACCAGTAGAAAATAACCCTTTAGGTTTCTTGGTTTCCTTATTTCCTGTAAAAATAAAATCTTTGCTAGGCTGTGTGTCTATCTGTGTGAGCATATCCACAAGATTAAATTTATGGTCAAAGTGGTCATGAATATTTTTTACGAACATATCCCAAGTAGTTACCCTTGGATGGCATTTTTTATGACACTGCCACCATTGCCATCTTTCATGGTCCAAGTACATTTTTCCCGCACTTAGTTGAGTCTCATCATCCATGATGTAATTCAATCTAAAATATTTCTTCATTTGTGCTAGCCATCTGGCTAGATGAGAGCCATCAAATTTATACAAGTCCCTCAAATTCTGATCTAGGCCCGCCATCACAAAAAATTGGCGAAAATTTAAAATGGCCACAATTTAGTCAATATTGCTCAGAATCCCTATTATGAACTGTTTCTGGAAATAGAACAACCATTTTTCATCTTCCCATGTGGTAGAAATCTCGATCTAGGCATTGGAATTGCTGATCCACGCTGCAACTGTCCCGTCGTCACAAAACATTGCCGAAAAATAGTTGATTTTAAATCAGCGATATCTCCCTCATCCGGACTCCGACTTGACTGATTTTTTTTTTTTTGAAATTGGGTATTTTTTCACAAAGAATCCAGATCTGTAATTATATTTTATAGATCTTGGACCAAGATGTCCATATTTGTGCCGCAAACTCGCTGCCCCGAAACATTGTCTGCAACACCACTGATTTTTGGATCAATGATATCTTCTTCATCCAGACTCCGATTCAGCCGATTGTTTTTTTGAAATCGGGATTTTTTCACAAATAATCTAGATCTACAATTATATTTTGAATATATTTCTCCAAAATGTTTAGATTTGATCTGCAAACTCACCGCCCCAGAAATCCTATAAAAAATAAAAAATTCTCTTCTTTGCCCAAGAAAGTGCCCTGATACCGCTTGTTATAGATCTAATATGAAAATAATAGACAATGCAAATAAATCCAAGAATAACAATATCTGAATATAGAAATGCTTCTTTATTGATCAAACCCTTAATGTAAGGCAACACCATACATTCACTCCTTAAGGAAGGAGAACACTCCACAAGCCATATGCCTGTTCATACAATATTCCTTGACATCTCTCCATGTGGAGTCTCTACCCTCTATATA
Source organism: Pinus taeda (assembly GCA_000404065.3). Taxonomy (NCBI): domain Eukaryota; kingdom Viridiplantae; phylum Streptophyta; class Pinopsida; order Pinales; family Pinaceae; genus Pinus; species Pinus taeda. The sequence goes on along the minus strand of APFE031028115.1, from coordinate 11,842 downwards.
GGCCTCATACATACAATACCATGGGTCATTACTATGATTCCCTCATACCATAAAACTAATACCATGGGCCCATTACATTATTACTAACTTCTTGTGGTCTCTTACATGATATGGGTTAACCACCTTATTTATTACTATGGCCCATCCCATTATTACATTATTACCTTGGGTACCTCCGTTTGTACCCCATATTATCCCCCCTAGGTATATAACAGACTAAGCCTCCCAACATCATAGTTATAATATTTTTAGCCTCCTCATTTATCTTTTTACTATGATGTTTCTCTACTAAAAATAAACCCAGAAATAATATGAAATGATTCTTTATTGATCAAACCCTTAAGGTAGGGCAACACCATACATTCACTCATTAAAGAAGGAGAAGGCTCAACTAGCCATATGCATGTTCATACAATAATTCCTTGACATCTCTCCATGTGGAGTCTCTAGCCTCTATATAGGCCTCATACATACAATACCATGGGTCATTACCATGGTTCCCTCATACCATCGAACTAATACCATGGGCCGATTACATTATTACTAACTATTTGTGGTCCCTTACATGATATGGGTTAACCACCTTATTTATTACGAGGGCCCATCCCATTATTACATTATTACCTTGGGTACCTCCCTTTGTACCCCATATTATCCCCCCATATATATAACAGACTAAGCCTCCCAACATCATAGTTATAATATTTTTAGCCTCCTAATTTATCTTGTTACTATGATGTTTATCTACTAAACATTGCAACTACTAGAGGAATCCACGTAAACTAGACACCCCTTGCCACTCTCCATGGAACCCATATGTTTGACATCAATGAAAATTTTTTCCCAACAATCTCCCATTTGACATCAACAATAATATTTAACATCTGACAACATTTTACCCAACGTAGGATTGTCCAAAATTTGGATTCATGTAAATAAGATGAGTGATTTAGTTGTAAAAACAATGTTTCAAAAGGATATATACAAGATGGTTTGAGGGGAAATCGTATTACTAAGGGGAAATTGGACTGGAACTCTATATAAGCTACTAAGAAGTATTATTAGTGATGGGTGAAACAATTGCATTTTTCTTGAGATTGGATTATAAAAAGAAAAAACTCATATAGTTTATTGGGAAAAGACTATATTATGCCATCAAATACTGAGACAAATCAAAGAGAAGGGCCTTTAATTGTAACATGGAAATGGTATGGTACAAGTTATGTCAAATTTCTCTATGGATTTTAATTTTGTAAACAATTTTTACATTGGCATCAGAATTGGGTGAGATTCTCCTCTAGTTCTAAAATAGTAGAGGGAATACTACAATTAGTCCATAGTGATGTGTTTGTATATATTTTGGTTCCATCTCTAGGTAAATTTGTGTAATATGACTCATTTATAGATGAGTTATCAAGAATAAACAGATATATTTCCTCATGAAGAAATTTGAATTCTTTGACAAGTTTTAACAGTTTAAGGATCTAGTGAAAAATTAGGCAAAGAATAAAATAAAAGTGTTGAGGAAAACTAATGGTGGATAATTCCTTAGGAAGGAATTTGCAAAGGAATTTTGGGAAAAGGTAGTGGATAGTACTTATTACCTAGTAAATAGATCACCCTCATTACTATTGGATGATGATATTTCACATGAGGTATCGACTAGAAAGAAACCCTCTCTCTAACTCCTTAGTGTATTTAGTTGTGATGGATATGTACATGTTCCAAAGAAAAATAGAACTTAGTTAGATAGTACATATGAAAGGAGCATCTTCATTTGTTATAAATATGGTTGGAAATGTTAAATATGGAACCTAGACCCTAAGAATATTGTGTAAATTCAATATGTGGTATTTAGAGAAGTAAAATATGTAATCAAACAATAATTTCTACCAACGGAGAAAGAATCAAAGAATATAGAGTTTGAACTAAAGCATAATGAATTATAATCTACAAGTGAACATCAATCGAAATAAGAAGAACCACATACTCCGGTTTCGATGAGATCGGGTCAAGAAAGAAGGAAGACAAAAGGGTATGATCCACCTAATTTTCATTCAAAATTTGAATTTTTATTACTTACGATGATCCTAGAATATTAGGGACACATTGGATTCAAAAGGTTGAAACCTCTAGAAAAAGGCCATGGTTGAAGAAATGGCAATCTTGGACAAGAGTGAGGTTTGGGATCTAGTGGATTTTCTAACTGGAAGAAAATGTATTAGTAGGAAATAGTTGTTTAATAAGAATTTGGATGTAGAAGGAAATGAGGATAAATACAAAGCTTTATTAGTAGCAAAGGTTTTTCCCAAGTCAAGGGAATTTACTTTGGTGATTTCTTTTATCTTGTTACCAAGTTAATTTCTATTAGATTTAATTTATTTTTTGTTGTTGCTTCTAATATTGAGGTAGGAGTATGTCAATATAATATTACAGAGGTTTAATATGGAACAAAATAAACCAATAAAGGTCCTTATTCATGTAGGTGTAAAGTATATAGTCTATATTGGCACTCTTAACCATAGAAGTTGAATACATTGAAGCTACTCATGCAAGCAAGAAATTTGTTTGGTTACAGATATTGTGTTCAATATTGGGTTGGTACATCAATAATTTGTAAGGATATATTGTGACATTCAAAGTGAAATTTTCATACTAAATAACCCTACTTATCATGCAAAGAAAAAGCATATTGATGATAACTATGTGACCACCTCTCCCAAATTTACCTAAATTCATAAGATCACCAGGGTAAACATGAGATGAGAGTCACTATGACATGACCCTACCTCCAAGTTCTAGTTAAAGAAGTGTGGCCTGCACACTAAACACATACTAACATCCTACAAGGACTACAAGTTACTCAAAGGATGAAAAACCACCCTAGGTGACCAATCCCTAATTTTGAACCCTTTTTCTCTAACCTAGGCCTATAACCACACCCTTTACCCTGTCTACATGAGGTTGTGAGCCTCCAACCACACTCACAATCCTTGGTCCATGTGATTATGACCCTAGATATCTAGTTCTGAGCATGCGGTCTAGGTATTTGTGCCACTTTTTTATGCCAACCTCTATACCATTCCCCAGAATTTCCTAAAACTTTCTAGAATCATATTTTCATAATGGCAATGCTAACCATTCAAACTTGAATCCAAAACTTGACCTAGATTTCCTAGGGCACTAGACATTTTGTCAAACACATGGAAAACATGTGAGCTACAGTTACTGAATGAATATATGATCATAAGAGTTGGATATTCAACTAAGAATCACCAAGAAGGCTTTATTCCCTCTCAACATAGTTGCAATTACACCTTTTCGTCCATATATTCTTCAACCATTCAGTAACTAAACAAATCATGAAAAGTGCCATAGATAACATACATCATGTAACCAATAACTAACCAGCATAGAAGTAATGAAAACTCAACCATAATATCACCAACATAATCATTATAAGTATTCATGAATCACAGTAGGAAAATATCTCTTATTAATAAATGAAAATACCAACCAAGTTAGGGACTTCCACATACCACCTGACCATAGATTGGGTTGAACTAAATCTCTCTTTTAGTCAGTCACCCCCACACCATATTCTAAGCATGAATATGGGATCTCATGGAATAAGAAAATACAAAACCAACCAAGCCTTTGAGAGGCCAAACCACGTCAACCCTCAACCACAATGAGTCCACCTCTATAGTATGGACATCAATAGCACCAACCATATTGATATCTACCCAAGCTATACAAGGCTCTAGGAACTAATAATTCAATCGAAAAACTTCTAGGGATATAGAGTGTTTTTCCAACCTAGATCTAGGGACTAGTAACTCAACACACCATCGGCTCCGAAGATTTTATCCCAACCTAGGCTCCAGGATTAGTAACTCAACCCTAGTTTTTCCATGGATACGAGAGCATTTATTCCAACCCAAAACCATAAGGAACATGAGTACCAATAAAAAAAAAAAAAAAACATAACACCATTCCAAGAAAATGGCAAGGCAAGATTTTAAAAACCATATCAGTCGAAGCAATGCTAAAAAGAAAAAAAAAAAAAAAACCCATGGCACCATTCCAAGAAATGGCAAGGCAAGACTAAAACCACTATTAGTCCAAGCAATGCTCCATGCCAATAATAGTACATAACCAGAAAACCACATACATATAGCATGCACCCATAAATCAGTAAGGAATTCCCACATGGAACCTGTTACATGCAAATCAATCCAGTTGTAGTTGTTGATCTATTTGTTCCCTTGCGCTTTAATGCTTCCCTTTGCCTTCTTTCTCCATTAAAAGTGAATACTAGAATGCTCCAAAGATCCTCCAAGAATGATCTAAGATTGCAAAATTATAAGAGAGAATAAGAGAATGAAATGAGAGCTCCAAAACTAAACTGAAAAAAGATCAACTCACAAAAGCTAACATTGACACAAGTTGTGAACTAATCCTTAGAAGAATTTTTATCATAAATAAATGTCAATTAATTCCACTTTTCCTTTGCCAATTTCCATAGCCAATAATTAATCACAAGTGATAATGAACATTATGTTTCTCCCAACATTTAGCTTGGAATATGTGTCCCATGAACTTGGTCTTATTTTATTTACATGGAAAATCAACCAAGGGTTTTTACAAACCCCTCCCCTTTGGAGGAACACTGCCCAAGGTGTTTTATGACACCTATGACTAGAAAACCACTAAAATACAAAACATACTGCTCATGGAGCTTTATAACACAACTCATTACAGTATCTACAACAACATCCTATATATTATATATATATATATTAATATATATATTATATATATATACTCATTTGCTTGAACTAGCAAATAACGAAGGATATAAAGCCTGCACCTGATCACCCATGTCCCATGTAGCTTCATCAAGCCCAAAGTATTCCCACTGCAATTCAATCTGCTCGATTGCTCTATTTCAGAGCATGAGTTATTTCCGACGCAACATGCATTGTGGTTTTGGCTAGAATTAACCTTTTGGCTCCAACTACAACATGGTCTAGTGAATTACATCATTATCATCCTTTACATATCTCCTATGTAATGAAACATGGAAAACATCATGGACTTTCATTGTTGGCAAAAATGCAAGTCTGTAGGCCACTATTCCAAACCTCTCAAGCATATTGAAAGGCTCACAATATCGAGGTGCCAACTTGACGCATGACCCAATCCTAAAGGAGATCTTGGGCTTGATGCGCAAGTACACGTACTCCCCAACCTAAAATTCCTTAAATGCACCATGTTGATATGCATAAATATTCTTTCTATCTTGTGTTGCCTTTAAATTCCTCTTAATAACCTACATTTTCTTCTTCATCTCGGCCAATTTTCTGGTCCAATCGACACCTTGTTCACTGGATCACTCTAGTTGATGGGGTATTACAACAATGCCCATAAAGAGTCTCAAATGGACTCATCCTCAAAGACTCTTAATACCCATTATTAAATGAAAACTATACCAATGGAATGTACTCTTCCCACTTCCTTTGTTGATGCATGATATACATCCTCAACATGTCCTTAAGAATCTTGTTGGCTCTCTTTATTTATCTATCTACCTCTGGATGATAAGTTGTACTAAAATCCAACTATGTCCCCAAGCCTACAAAGAACTCCTTCCAAAACTTGGAAGTGAACTTGGCATCTCTATCTCATATAATATTCTTGGGAACATCATGCAACCTTACTATCTCCCTGATGAAAGCTAGGTTACCTCACTAGTTGAATTCATAGACTTAACTGCAATGAAGTGAACTACCTTACTTAACATGCCAACTAAACCGTGATTGAATCATGTTATCTCAATGTCCTTGGAAAACCTGTAATTAAGTCCATGAAAATGAACTCCCATTTCCACTCTGGAATCGGAATCAGTTGCATTAAACCACTTGGATGCTTACACTCTACTTTTACCTTTTTACAGTCTAAACATATCACAACAAATTCAGCCACCTGTTTCTTCAAGTTTGGCCAATGATAGAACTTCTTAACTATTGTTAATGTCTTCTCACATCTTGGGTGACCTGAATATGGCTTAACATGAAACTCCCTCAAGATAATATTTTTTATCTCATTGTTGTCCAACACATAAATCATGTCCCTAAATTTGACCAAAGCATCTATCATGAGATGATAAACCACATCCTAATCACCTGTACCATATTAGTGTAACCTGTTCTTAAGTTGTTGGTACTGTCATCTTGTCATGATGCATGCAATATTCTCTCCTATAAATATGACCCATGTGAACTCATAGCTTATATGTGATTCACCTACACCCTTTTTCCAAGAGCATTTGCAACCTTGTTCTCCTTTTCCTTAAGGTACCAACCATCTAGCTTGCCTGTGTAACATACCTCCTAAGCGTACCTTGAGATTTAGATGTTAGGTTCTCACCTTTAATACAATTTTCCTTGTTACAACTAAAATATAATCGTTGTCAAATGTATATTTGTTCTATCATTATATAAACACTGATGTTCATAGAACTATACTCATATTTTTGTCAATTGCATGACACCAAATGTGGGTCCACAATGTGGATTTTTATGTTCATCGACCTTGTATGCTAGGTCGACTATTTAGCATAATTCACATTTGGAGAAGGAATTTAATCCTATCATGCAAACATCCAAATTCTTGATAACCCCACACAAGTTTTGTTGAAACCTTGATCTAAATCTAGGTTATGAATCATGATCATCGTCATACATGCATAGTCAAAAGGGTTAGGGACAATATGTTATGCAATATTGGAATATAGTCATTGGTTACACTTACTATGACATACATGGCATAAATAATCATGAACCAGTAATTATACACCTAGAATCATTATCCCAGAACTATTCTGCATGCCTTAATGTCTCATGCATAAACATTTCCAATTTAAATCAGAGAAATCACCTAAGTTTTAAAGCGGTGACAACATATCAGTTATTACATCAACTCACATTTTATGTTCTTTTACTGAACTTTACTTCAAACTCATTAATGTACAATAATTTTCACATTCATCCATTTAAAATCGTATATTGAAACCCATTAATACAAAATAAATCTACTCATGCATAATGGTCACATGCATCAATATTAGCAGCTACCTATCATGGTTTTATCACTAACTCTACACTCAGATGTAGTAAAAATCATGTGTACAGCCACAATCATTCTCATAAACACCAATAACACAACTTCTATACTTCTAAGTTGAATGATTTAACCATTTCAATAGTAAGAAATAAATATAGAGGTAAGAAACCAACATACAGTACATTCCAAGCATATGAAACCAACTAAAACATCACTTGGAAAGTGGAGCACCACCACCCAACCATGAATCACCTCTAATTCCCCTCGAGCTAAGGTTCTTGCCATGGATCAACTGCCTCCAATTGATCTATGCAATGGGAATTTAATACCCTCTTTCATGATATAGTTTCCATTAGCAGTGTCTCACTTTTATGGAATTTTTTCTCTTTTCCTAGGTATTTTCCAGAAAAGCTCACCTTTATCTCCCCTTCAGGGATTTTCTCAAAAATATTGCCTTTTATATCTCTCGCAATATTTTATGTTTTTCTTGATGGATTAATCCCTTGGGTTTATTATTCCCTTAGGTTTATAATATCGATCATAGTCAACCATTGTCAATCATAGACAACGATGGTCAACCATGGTTGAATGTCACATCATGACAAGGATTGTCTCAACATGAAACTAAACCATGTTTATTTTAGTCTTTCTAATGTTTATATTATGGTTTACCAATGTTGGGTTTATAATATTAGTCCCTTGGGTTTAATATTATTTCCTTAGGTTCATAATCCCTTTGGGTTTTACTATTAATCCTTTAGGTTTATTATTAAGTTGGGTTTATAATATCAATCATGGTTATCTTTATTAATTTCTTGTATTTGTAATATCAATCCCCTAGACTTCTTGATCCCTTAGGTTTTTAATATTTATCTCTTGGGCTCAATAATTCCTTGGGTTTATAATATTAAACCATAGGGTTTATTAGTTCCTCGAGTTTATAATTTTAGTTCCTTTTGTTTATCTTAGGTTTTTGATGAAAAGAGATCTTAGGGGTTAACCAAAATACCTTTCCTTAAAAAAATATCAATATTGAGGCCTATGGGTTATGGCCCACTAAGCCTATCGGAAGCATTTCTTTAGGCTTTGAGCCTTTCAAAGATGGAATTACATTAAATCGTAGCCATATAACTTTATCGAGGCTTTTATACTGTTGAAAGCATTACATATAGGCCTTTAAGCCTTAAAACCCATTTAACCATTCATTTATCGGAATACGGGAAATACACAGGAAAACCATGAAAACCCACTCCAAACCCTTAGTTCGGACTTCAAAATTCATACACCCACGTCTAGAAAGATGATCGGGTCCGCTCTTTCGACCTTTCCATAGTTCTGATTGCTGACACCCGACTTTCAATTCCTCTAAACGTTGATTTATCGCTACTGGTGTATCGAAGTTTTTCCACATCGCGCTATTGCAACATTCATAAACTATTAGTCCTTGACCTCCCGGATATGCAATCATCGATCGCATCTAGACCATTGATCTAGGCTCTCGATCCAACTGTCCATGATTCATTACATTATCCCAATTAAACTTTTCAATGGTTGGACCCGATTCACTCCAAAGCATTGATCTTACCAAACTTTTGGACCGAATAAGGTTATAGGGCAACTTTTATAATTTTTCAAGTCTACTGTATGGATCCACTAAGTGTTTTTGTGTGATTTCTTAGTGTATTTTGATCGAGGTAAAGAGTATTGGGTATGCAATAAGAGTAGACCCAAAGATTTATTAAGCGCGACTTATATGAGTTGATGTTTGTTACGTTAATCAAATATCAGAGGAGATGGAGTCATGTGTTAAAATGACCATGGGAATGGAAAGTTGTGATAATGATAAAGGTGATCCTCGTTAAGTGTGCCAAGTCTGTACCAAAAGCGGAAAAGGTATGGTTTGCATGTATTTTCCCTTGTAAATGGGTTATAAGGGAAATAACTTCGATAAAAGGTTTTCACGTGTTAATTATATATAACAAATGGTTCATAAAGGAAATGGTTATATATACAGGGTTCGGAGTCATAAACAAAGGCTATGAAGGGTTTTAAGGCACCGATAGGAAGGTTTAATGAAATACTTCAATAAAGTCTTATATGAATGCTCAAACGTTGATTAAAGTTCTGATAGGAAGTTTTAGCGGGGTGATTGGGTTCCGATATAAAGGAATTGATAAAAGAGGGCCTTAACTATTTATGGGTGATGTTTTGACTCCTTTTAGAGTTAAATACCTAGGACTGATGTGTTTATGCATTTTTATGCATATTGCTGGTATGTGCGGGGGTATCCCTGCATCAATTTTATATACCTTGGGTTATACTTTTAATCCTTTTGTGTTTTTAGGTTTTTAGTATTAATCCCTTGTTGTTATTAGTTCCTTAGGTTTATATTATCAATCCCTTGGGTTTATTAATCTAAGGGTTTAGATTCTTAGCACATAATAATATTGATAGGGTTTATAATATTAACAAGTGTTTAATATAGATTCTTTGGGTTTATAATCCATTAGGTTTATGATATAAATTCCTCGGGTTTATAGTATTAATCTAGGTTTTATATTGTTATGAGTTTATATTATTATAATAAAATATTCAGTATAAAATTTCCATAAATATTATAAAGAATATAGTTGCTACATTGTGTATACCGTATAATTATCATAAATAATATATTGATATATAAATAATAAAATTATAGTGGATATTCTAAATAATTATAAAAATAAAAAATAATCAAATAATAATAAATAATAATAATTATTATTATTATTATTAACTTTTCTATAATTATATTATTAGATTTTTTTAAAATAATATAATGCATAATTCTAATATTATTATGATTCTATTGTATATTATTAATTAGATATATAGGAATTAATATAATTATGATTAATATTAATATAATGTTTATGCAATAATATATAATATTATAATTTGGTGTAAATTTATATAAGTTATAATAATCCTATATAGTTATTAATAATCATAAACCTCTTTGATAATATTTATATAGTTATTAATAATCTTAAATACTAATAATAATTAACCCTATGTATACAAACCTTATGTATACAAACCCTAAGATGAATATTCAAAATACTAAGCTAGCTTTAAATTCTAGCCAAAACCACCTAAGGCTCAATTGGGGGTGACATAAAGACACAAGGCCATCGTTAAACTATTGGGAGATCAACGAGAATGATGCATTGCAAAACATAAATAACATTAAAGATATTGTTACTTCTAAGTTCAAAGAAAAAATGTGGTGTGAGAAAGATTTAGCGCCTAAAAGAAAATTAATTTATTATAAGAAGGTCATCAACTCCACCCTAGAAGATCAAAAGTATCTCTCTATTTTAACTAGCTCAAAGAAGAAAATTAATATAACAAAGATTAGAACGAATTCTCATGAGTTCCATAGTGAAATAGGTCGTTGGGCGGTTCCTAAAATGCCATGAATGGAAAGGATCTACCATATATGTGAGCATAGGAACATCGAGGATGAAAACCACTTCCTCTTAGAGTGCCCCACGTACAACCACATTAGATCTCAGTTTCACAATCTTTGTTACAATACTGACCTTCCTAGCCTTTTACAATGTCAAAATTATAGTGAGCTTGGGAGGCTTCTCTCCAAGCTTTTTGAACATGGGAATAAAATCTTAAATCAAAATAAATAATTTGTTTCTTTGGGTCCGATAGACCAATGTTTGGTCTCAGTGGACATTAACCATCATCATCATCATCATCAATAATAATAATAATAATAACAATAATAATAATATGTCCAAAGGGGGTAGCTTAAGTGGTGATGGCTGTGGAATGAAGTATCACCGAACGAGAGATCTTGGGTTCGAATCTTGTACTACTCTCCCCCCATTGTGGGGTAAATAATGGACATATAAAATAAAAAATCAGAGAGTCCTACCAAACTTAAGAAATAATAATAATAATAATAATAATAATAGTAATTAATAATAATAATATGAGTTTTTATTATTATAATAATATTAATATAATAATCATAAATATATAATTATATAAGAATATAGTTGCTATTATTTGTATATTTATTAATTATCATCAATAATAAATAATTGGTCTTTATTGTTCTTATTATAATAATATATTATTTTTTTTGCTAAGGTAAAAGCAGATCCTTCTATTCAATTAAAAAAAAGGAGAAATAGTTTACAAAAGGTGATCGTGGCGGTGAGGCCCACCAATATGATAGGTCTACCCCAATCCATGGTCTCAAGATGACAAAATGAACCCAGGGACGCGAGCCCACCAAATCAAACAAGGAGTCCAAAACTGACCGTTGGATCCTAAGCTAAAGATCCAGTGGATGAAAAACATATCAGGTGGCCAACAATCACACCTTTTAACAAACAAATTGGAACCGATGAACCCAATAGACCATAATTTATAATCCTATTGAGTCCATTTTTGACATATCCTTCGAGTACTTTAACCACTCGAAATCCACCATTTGCGTGCGATCCTAGAGAGGTCGTGTAAACAACTTGAAACATAATCATTGTTTAAGACCTACCAACATGCATGCTTAATCTTGGCCATGGATTGGCCTTGCTTGATCCAACGGTTAAGGATCATATCACTCGGATTAAAAGCATCGATAGTTACCGCACGATGAAGGTGGTAATTCCTCCCCCCCCTTAGCCATGTTTTGCGTGGTGAGTGGAATTGC
>APFE031028112.1:8493-25638 GCA_000404065.3 Pinus taeda | reverse complement strand
CTCAACCAATCACTTTACAAATAAATAAATTTAAATAATAATTAAAAATAACAAAAATTGAATTCCTAATGTTAAACTAATATGTAAGTCAAAGCAAAATTGAATACTTAATACCATGTCGGCCTCTTATAATAAGTATTAGGTGGATGGTAAAGATTTAATCTCTATGGAATATTCTAAAATTTTCTTAGTGATAGTCACAAATCCAAGGTTAAGATTTATCTCAAAAATAATTACTCATTTATTACCATTTTAATTAAAGTAATTAATTAAAAAGATGTCATGTGAATATGTGTCTTATAAGCATGAGTTACAACGTTTTGATCATGTAATATTAGTAATCGCATATTGTAACAAAGTCTATTTATAGATTAAGAATCTCTATGATAAAAAAATAAGATAAATCTCCATGGAATGACAAGGGATTTTTCCGAAAACTAAAGGAGTAAGGATTACGTTAAGCCAAACAGTGCTCCCTGCCGAGACAATTCATGTCAACCCTGAGGAGGCCTTCAGCTTATTTCTGACGGCATAAAAGTCATAACCATACCATACGTTGCATTTTGGAATGCAGTAGTCTATAATGCGACTTTTTGAAAGCCTTTCCGGCAGATTTTTCTGGTCAAAATCCGGCAGCAATTTATTGGAATCTCAAGTTTGATAGCTAGTTTCTGCACAATCAATGGCTCCCAGGGGTTTTCCAGGGCGCTGAATCCAAATATGCGGTTAAAAAACCATTTTAACTGCTAAAAATCAAGATTTAACCTCATTTCTTCCGCCGGATTCTGTCACCGGAATCTCCAAAAAGTCGCATTATAGACAACTCCTTTTGGAATTTCAAGGGATGCTTTTTCTGAAAGCTGGAGGAGTAAGAATTACGTTAAACCAAACAGTGCCGTAACAGTCAAGTCAACCCTGAGAAGGCCTGCATAAAACTTATAACTACAGGTAACTTACGTTGCATTTTGGAAGTACAAGGAAACTTTATTTTCCGTTAAACCAAACAGTGCCCAACAGGCATGGAATTTGACTTTTAACAGAGCTTTTGTTTGCATTTTGAAAGTATAAAAATGACGGGTAAAGAAATTTGAAACTGTAAATCTGACGTGTAAGTATTTAAGTTGTTTCTCAACATTTTTAATGAGTGGACTTAAATTCTAGTCAGTGTTTAGACAAATTAATTTGGATAATCAGTCTTGAAAGTGTTATTTTTTATTTGAACATTGAGAATATTCATTTCATAAAAAAGAAAATTGGCATTATAGAGTTAAACTAACGAGAGATTCTTCTCTTGAAAATAACTATCTAAGATTCTACTTTACACCAAAGGTATGGGTTTTTATTTCATTTAAAAAAAAAATTGAGGGTGATAGAGAGAAACTAGCAAGAGATTCTTTTCCTGAATATGATTTACCTACAAATCTATCTGACCTTTACAAGTATACTTCACACTCACTAAATTATATAAAATATTAAGGAATAATCACGTAAAACAAATGACCCTCATCTTGACAGTGATTTCATAAAGGAAAATTTGGTGTTATATAGCTAAACTAGGGAGAGATTCTTCTCCTAAAAATAACTAACAAAAAGCCTACTTCACAATTAGGAAATTATATAAAATTTAAAGGAATTGGTATTTATTTCATAAAAGAAAATACAGTGTTAGGGGGAACTAGTAAAAGATTCTTTTATCAAATATAATTACTTACAAATCTACCTCACACTCACTAAACTACCTAGTGAAAGTTTTTTCTACTAAATATAATTACCTACAATTACTTACAAATCTACCTCACACTCATGAAACTACATAAAAAAAATCACTTAAAACAAATGACCCTCATGTTGACTTTCATTTCATAATTTTTTTTTTGTTGATATAGAGCTAAACCACCTACTTAAAATCCTACTTCACACTTACAAAATTTGGTATTCATTTTATAGAGAAAATTCAGCCTTATAGGGGAAAACTAGTGAAAGATTCTTCTAGTAAATATAGTTATCTACATGTCTATCTCACACTCACTAAACCATATAAAATGTAAAGGAATAATGAGGAAAAACAAATGACCCTCATCTTGACATTCATTTCATAAAAGAAATTTTGGTGTTATAGAGCTAAACTAGGGAGAGATTCTTCTCCTAAATATAACTACTTAAAATCCTACTTCACACTCAAGAAACTATATAAAACATAAAGAAATTGGTATTCATTTCATAAAATAAAATTCAATGTTATGGGGGAAACTAGTGAAAGATTCTTCTATTAAATATAAATTATCTACAAGTCTACCTCACAAACAAAACTAAATATAAATTATCTACAAGTCTACCTCACAAACAAAACTAAATATAAATTATCTACAAGTCTACCTCACAAACAAAACTATATAAAATGTAAAAGAATAATCACAAAAAACAAATGACCCTTATCTTGACATTCATTTCATAAAAGAAAATTTGGTGTTATAGAGCTAAACTAGTGAGAGATTCTTCTCCTAAAGATAACTACCTAATTCTTCTCTTAAAGATAACTACCTAAAGGCTTTTTTCACACTCAAGAAACTAAATAAAACATAAAGAATTGGGATTCATTTCATAAAAGAAAGAAAATTCAAGGTTATAGAGGGAAATTAGTGAGAGATTCTTCTCCTAAATATAATCACCTACAAGTTTACCTCACAGTGAAGAAACCTAAAGGAATAATCACAAAAATAAAAAACAATGATCCTCATAAAATGACAAACAAAATAAATTTGAAATTCCAAACCTCTTGCAGAAACAACCCAAGTAAATTTTCAAATTTTCATTTAGGAAGAGAAAATAAATCTGAAAGTTGTGGTCTAACCAGGCTACTTTTTGCCTTGAAATCATGGAAATTCAAGCAAGATTTTGATAAAATCCAGCCGGGATTTTTGTTAATCCATGTTACACAAATCAAATTTCAAGATTTTAGGTGCTGAATCTATTTCCACCATAAAAAAACATGATTCAAACACTACGACTATAGGAATTTTTTTTGTCAGAATTCCAAAAACTTTTAATTTTCCAGACAATTCCTCCTACCCAAATTTGAAAGTCCAAACCTAGTGCTGAAACTATTCAAGTCAACCTGAAAAGGCCTTGCATAAACATTAAATTATTTGATGCCGCATACATACATTAAAAAGGATGCGTACAGATGATAATATTGGGCGACTCCTATTTCAGATCCTATAGCATTTTAAATGCGGCTTGACATGGCCGGTAGATACCCCATATAACACGCAGCCATGCCACTGCCATTAAAAAATAAATAAAAAAATATACTCCCGCTAGATACCCCATATAACACGCAGCCATGCCACTACCATTAAAAAAAACAAAAATTAATATGCTCCGGGTATAGAGCTACTATGTCAAACCGCATTTAAAATACCATAAAATCTAAAATAAGAGTCACCATAATATTGCCTGAATGAACTGAACCACTCTCACATTAATTGAATGGTTCCGTGAATCCGTTCTCGTCCGATATTCGTGAACTCAATTATTATCGATTTCTCTGATGTTAAAGTTTAAACATCATCGCATTTCATTTTCTTCGAGAAAGACGTAAACAAGCACATTACAATGATTGCAAAATTACGTTTAGCACATGTTAAACTCACAGATATATTGCAAAGAAATAAAAATAAAAAAGAGGAAACATCTCGCCTGTCACTCGGCAGTTAAAAATATAAAATTCGCCATGAAAACTGCGAATTCTTTGATCGCGAAGTACTCCATTACTGTGTGACCCACCAAAGGTGTGACGTCATAAAGTGTGAATGCAATTGACATAACATGATAGCAATTCAAATCAATCAGTCCGAAACCCATGTGCATGTGCATGGCTCACCTCGCTTTTTCACCTCAAAAAGAGCATCGCAATCTTGAATGAAATCCAATGCCGATTCTCAGGTCGACTCAATTCATAATGACGATATTTGACTTCTGTTCACCCAACGAATGTCTAGAGGAACGCGGACTGAGTAATTTAATATTACAGCTCAGGGAGGCTCCCAATTGGGATTGCATTCAATAATATTTGAACGTTAGAGATATGAAAGCAACAGAAGAGAGCAGGCAGGCAACCGCTGGCCACAATAATTGATAAAAGCATAAAGTGCACACAAGCATCTATATATATATATGAGAGTAGGATAATGGGTCAGTCTTTCTTTATTGGTTTTCATTGGAATTTGATTTGGATTGAAAATTTACCATCAAATCAGTGAAGAATGTGGTGTCCAAATATTATCCATTGGATATTGATATTGATTTGAGTGAAAAAATAAAATGTAATGTGTCCATTGGATATTGATTTGATTTGGGCGAAAAAGTATTATCAAATCAGTGAAGAATGTAGAATTTTTTTGAAAATAAAATATAATGTATTTGAGTGGGTTGATATTGATTTGATTTGGGCGAAAATTTATCATCAAATCAGTGAAAAAATTAAGAAAAATAATTTTATTTGGGTTCAAATTTAACATCAAATCATTGAATCATGTAGCATGTAGAATAATTAAGTGTTAATATATTTTTAATGGCATTTTTAATGTAAAAAATAAATAATTATTTTATTGCCTCTAAAGGGTTTAGTATATATGGTATTTTATTAAAATATAAAGGGCTTATTATATATGGTATTTTATTAAAATATTTTCCCTGTGATAAAGGTTATTTTGACTTTTATGATTATAAATTTAAAATAAGTATCTAACAAGTTCAATCATAATATAGGTTGGTGTGGTCCAAGTCAAATACGATATAATTACGCAATATAAATAGATGTTTTTACTTTAAATAGCATACATTAAAATTAATAATTTAAATAATATTATATTAAAATTAATAAAAATGTTTGTAAACAAGTAGTAGACTATGATGGGTATACTATTAAGGTACTTAGTGATGTGAAGGTTACTTGTTTGAAATTTCGTGGGAAAAAATCCAGCCAATGTTCAGGGTTGGTGGAGCCTATGCCAAGTGCAATCCTCAGTTGATTTTGATGGCTTATATACCCTTAAAGCAGGTGATTTGGAAAGCTTAAATACCCCTTGATCTAGATACAATCATTCTAGGATTCACACAATTTAACAAACAACAATAATAATAATTATTAATATTATATTAAAAATGAAAAATATATAAACACTTTAAATAAATTTAGATTTAAATATATTATCAAAATCCTGTTACAATATTATAATTTGAATATTAGTTTTGGATAATTATTTTGGAATTCTTTACTTTAAATTTATAAAATAAAATAGATGTGAATAGAAAATTAAGGAATTGATCATTTTTATAGAAATTGAACCTTTTGGTACTTAGTTATATATGTTTCTTAAAATGTAGAAATTTGTTGGTTAATGGCTCTATTTGTATAAATATTTGTGCAAAAATCTATATAGTAGGTGAATTAATGCATATTATTTGGATTTTACAAATAAACATATTTATGTGTTTGAAACTACCCTCTTAAAATATGGATATATAATTTTATTTATTTTTCCAGGAATGAGAAATTAATAGATTTTATATTAGAAATGAATAACCCATTACATAGTTCAGAGTTTAAAATTGTCATGTCTATCCAAATCCTAAAATAAACATATTTATGTGTTTGAAATTACTCTCTTAAAATATGGATATATAGAACTTTACTTCTTCTTTTCTTTTCTTTTCTTTCTTTCTTTCTTTCTTTCTTTTTTCTTTTTTTTTTCGCCATTACATAGTTCAGAGTCTAAAATTGCCATGTCTATCCAAATCTTGGATATATCAACATTTTGCATAAAATGTCATGATACAAACAAAATATAATAGGCCTTTCAACATCATGTATCCAAGTCTTTCAATAAACATACATTCAACACTAAAAATCATATTTTGAGCACTAATGGTATTTCTCGCAATAATAAATTGATATCACCATCATCACAAAAAACATATCATTCAAAAGGAAAGTTCCAAAGCAATGCATCCATCACATGAGAGGAGTCCAAAATAAACCATTGCAAAGTCATACCAAGGGAATGGCCCTAGACTACCTTAGCACACCCTAGCGAAATATATCATAGTTTATGCACCCAGGAGGAGACGTGAGACTTCTTTTTGAAACAGAGTCAACAATAGTGTTATATTCCCAATATACATGTGCACATGAGATCTTGTGAAAGAGTCTTTTAACACCCCTATCTGCCTTATCCAATTTTGAATTAGAGGTGGAGCTAAAGCATCTAGACCTCTAATCCAATCGATAATCACCCTGGTGTCACCATATATGCTGATAATGGAAATATTAAACCTTCTTGCACATAAACGAAGTCCCCATAGCGCGACCACCTCGGCCCTAGTATTTGAACCCACACCCCCACTCCAGTAGAAATTATACCTCATATTTTGTGATATATTAATGTGGGTAGCGCAAGCACAACATCTATGTTAAGTAGCCCCGTCGAAGAAACTAGCTGGATATTGAGCACAAAGTGGTATCTAGATATTCCTATGAGGCTTTGCGTTATGAACCCCGCTACCATATTCTTTATATGGGGCACAAATTAAAGCACATATGTAGTCAATTTCATAACTACTACCCTCAAAGATGACAACATTTCTACCTTTCCATATGCCCCATATTATAAAAAAGGAAGAGAACGATCAACGCCAAAATCGAGATAGCATTTCACATGCCCCATATTATAAAAAAAGGGAAGAGAACTATCAACACCAAATTGAAATAGCCAATGCTCAATGCATTCAACCATGGACATATAAGACCATCTTATATGAATGTTTAGACATTGTAAAACACATTCCCAGGTGGTCATAACAAGGGGACACTTTATAAATAAGTGAAATGTGTCTTCATACTCACCTTTGCACATAACATTTTCCTGAGCTAACGAAACCACGTTTACACATATTCTCCCAAGTGAGGATTTTATTCCTCCATACCAACCAGTCGAAAATTTTAATTTTTAAGGGCATGTGCCAAGTGTTGGCTTATTTGGGCCTGACCTAGGTTCGGAAGAGTTATTTAGCCAAACAAATCCTGCAGCTACCAGCCCTTTCGGCCACAACCTGCGGAGTGCGGACTGAGGTCTCACTCGAGGTAGCAGGGGAGGGTGCTGGAACCAGGTTTCCACACCCTAGGGATGTCTTGGTGTGGTCTGGAGGTTTCGCGCACTGGTTTACAGCTCCGCGCTGCTTGGTATTCGCACAGATCTAGATTGATTATATCTTTCTTATTAGTGCGTTATTCTATTGGAGGATGTAGTTACAAATCAACAAGATCTTTAAGCAAACATTTGACCAACACAACTGATTTGCGCATTAAAATGAACCTAGATTTACATTCATTCATATAATAAGTAGATTAAATTAAACAGATATTATGAAATTCAGATTCGCGACAGCTCAGAAGGAACACAAAATTTCAGAAGAAACTTATCTTTATTTCCACTTATCCTCAATACATTCAGATCCGCCCTGCGCACTTAGCTGCAGGGGTCTGCGCACACAGCTGTGGACTTTCCAGGCCTCTATGCACACAGCTGCAGAGCCTCTACCTACTACCCCAACCCTCGACTCGGACTTACAGACACTTTTCAGACTATCTTCTTCAAAAACCCATTACATTCCATATTCCAGATTTTCTATCTAAACTTAACTTTCTCTACCCATAGAGCCTCGCTCTATTTATACCCTTCCTTGGCCCGTGATCCCTGCGTGGGCAGACTCTATTTACATTTCTTTACATTATTCTTGGGCGGACTACCCTTTGACTCGACCTATTATGATTCACGCTCCGCGCTTTCAGCGGAGTCTTTACCCTAACTTTACCCAAAATGTTCGACTTCGCGCCCCCTTTCTGTTGCATGGGGCTTCCACTACCCAACAGTCCCCCAACACAATCATCATGACTGGTCCCGAGTCACTCGACTGGTGCAGCGATCTTCTCATGGAGGTCGGTTAACAACTTCTGCACAACGCGTGTTTCCTCAACAAATTCCGCGGCAATTTCTTATACCTGTTCCACCCGAGTCACTGATGCATCCGTGTCAATTGGATTTGCCTGCTCGGAATCGCATACTGCGTGCATATATGCTAACTTGCCCTCAATCGTTGTAGAGACGACAAACGCTTCATCGAGCCAAGGCTGAATGTGTTCTTTAAGCTCTGCCTCATGTTGCCATGCAACGTCCATTTGGGCTTTGAGAGCCTGGGCCTCCCGCATCTTGGCCAGCCACTGTGTGAGAGCGACCATTTGTGCATCTCTGCAAGCTGTATCATAGGCCTGTTGTAGTGCGCGCGCCTCAGCTTCTATGCATTGTATGGTGAGGTCCTCCTGGAGAGATGTAAATATACTAATAGATTGATCCAAGAGCCCCAAATATTCATGGACAGCGCACCTCATTGTTTCCATGCTTGCTTGAATTTCTGCGCGACGTTGTTCACAATTCGCCAATGGTTGTTGTGCCTGAAGTTTGAGCTCTGCTATTTGTTGAGTAAGCTACCCTTGTGCTTTTATGGCCGCCTCTTGGGCCGTGTGGGCTCCTGCGGCCATGTATTGAACCTTAGTAATGGTTGAAGGTCCACGAGGATAGCTAACACCAAAACCGTGTTGCGTGCTTCTATCACGGCTTGTTCAGCGTCCTAATAATGTTCGACCAAGGCAGTGTGCTGAAGATTTACCGTTCTAACTCAGCTTTTTGCTCCATTAAAGTGTGAAGAGCACGACTTTCCCTAGCCCAAAGTTCATTAGTGAGTCCATCCTGTCGTTGGTAGAGTAACCCACCGGGTAAGGCAGCCACATCGAACTCCCAAATACGGTCGTTACCGGTGCCTTTGACTAGGATAATATCAGCTGGCAACGGTATAGTGTTCGGTGTGGGCGCATGCACCATCTGCTTAGTTGCGGTTGTATTGTCGACGAGGTGGACCCTGCCTAGAGAGCGCGCCTGTATTTCCTCCAATTGCATCCTGATCTCCCCCAACACAATTGTTTGCTCTTTAATTAGAGCGGGCAAGGCACTGGTAGTGGGAGAACTCATTGTGAATTCTTTCTCCAAAGCCTTCGCTATTTTGGACTTTTTCTGAGCAGTTGGTGAGTCCTGTGTGTGCGACCGCTTGACCTGGTCCGCATGGTCCTGCATTTTTGTTTCCTAGTATGAATCTAATACCTGCTCTGTCGTGATCTCTTCTACTGGCGGGTTCTTGGATGCCTCTTGTTGCGAGGCCATCTGTTGTTCCCGATGTGCCTTTTCTGCCAGGTGCATGAGCCGCTGTTGTCGGTCCTTCTTTTGTTGCTGCACGGCGAATTGGTCGACGACGGACTTATCTAGGGTGCGCCATTCGAGGGGCCACACTACCAAAACTGCGTAGATTGCCTCATTTGTTGCCATGAATGGGAGTGTGACCCGGGATTGTTCCGAATCCTTCCGAGTCCGGATGTACAAGTGATGCATGTCAGCTTTAAACTCGGTCGTGCTCTGGAAATTATTATAGATTGTGGGAGACATTCGCGGTCGTCGAGAAATCGTTGTCATTATCTTTCCTTTCATAGAGGTCCAAAATGCTCGAATTGTAGAAACCCTTGTCGCATCCCTTGTACCGCATAGCGCCATCTATCGCACTGCCTCAGGGAGGTCATCTGTAATGCTGGGGAACTGGCTATCCTGCGGTAGTTCGCCTGTAACCAAGAGGATTGACAAAAGAAACCATGCATAGTGAAATGTCTTACCTTTGTCCTGTGCGTCTTGACTGTTGGTCAGGAACTTGTTGCATAAGAACTGTGCCCAATTGAACTGGACCCCTTCGGCACACTGTCCGGCAAGCGTAATGACAGAAGCGGGTACTCCGTCTGCACGACACTTCCTCATGAGTTTACAAGTGAGGAGCTGGGTAGCCACTCGGACAGCTCGGTCGTTGATGTTGGCTATGACATATCCGCACTTACCTTTCTCCAACTGATATCGTGTTTTTTTTGTTTCGGCGAGTCCTAACTCGTTGCTGGTTCCTACGATGTTAGCGGGGTCATTTCCTTTTAGTGGTAGGTGTGTTATTCGGTGGATTAGTTCAGCTGTGATCGGGATCGGCTCTTCCAACCACAGGAATCCATCATGTACTATAAAAATTAGTTGCTGGATTACAAATGTGGTAATAGTCATGCGGTGGTAGTGAGGTACCCATCTGAGGTTGAGGATGCTCGCCTTCTCCACACCTAGTAGCCATACCCGTGGTAATAACATGTCTTCGGCCAGCTCAGGGAACTTATCGTGGTCGGCCAGATCCCAATCTTCAAACTTGAGGCTCGGAACACGCCCCAATGGCAAACCTTCGAACCTTATGTCATTTATAATAAGCGGGGCTTGAAGCTAAACCTTCACAACGTCTAGGTCCTTGGGTAGCTTAGTTGACCCTCACCATGAAGAGAGATATGGAGGTAACAATGGGAGTTGGAATACATCTGCCTCTTCCTCGGCCTGTGCGTCTAATTGGTTAAGCAACTCTTGGAGAGCATCGTCATCCTCCTCGATTTCGATGGAAATGGCTTTACCCTTATCGGCTACGGATTGCTTAGTGAACCATGGTGAGGCTCGGACTCTTCCTGTCTTCTACCTAGTCTTCTTCTTCCGCAATGTGTGAGGGGATTTCGGAAACCTAGGTACCTGACTCCTGTCCTCTAGCTCTTTTGGATTCAGCGACATTTCTTCTGTGAATCGTGCTCAGGTTCTGGCCATGGTACTCATGGGTTGTCTGGGAGCCAATTGCTTGCTGCTCTGCTCTGATGTATAGTGCCAATATGCCCATGCCGTGCCCAGGTCATAAACTAAAGCCAAAATTTTGAACGACTTCCTTCCCTCTTTTTCTGGCTTTGTACTAACGTTCCCTCGACAGATCTTAGCAGATCCGACTCAGAACTTTCGCCTTAAAGGTCCGCTGCCCGCTCCTTCCTACGATATCGTAACGTCCTTGTCATGAATAGTAGTGCTAACGGTCATCTCTTGACTGGTCCGTGCGGTAGCGCAGTCCATTGGGCACTACTACGATCAGGAGGGCAAAGCAGTTTGGGAGTGAAGTGTTTCGCTAGACCGAATTCCTGCAGAAATGTTTATAGTCCCACGCCTTCTTTCAATTGCTCAGGGTGCTGAGACTGTAGCACCGACCACTAGTCAGGTGTTCGCACCGCTGGTGCGTCGTCATAATGTCCCTGCCAGCTCAGGCTGCGAGCACCGCTCGATCGCTCAGGTAGCCATTTTTTTTGTTCCGAGGATGTGTGCGCAGCCATGATAGCAGGGTCACAGCTCGGTTGTTCTTAGCAGTATTCCTAAGCGGTCTGAATCGCCTTATGTGCAGAGGGGCTATGTTGTTGTGAGTGTCGTGGTGTGACATTCTACTAAATCCGTTCTCGCATATTGCTCTTTGGTCTCCCGATTGTACCCAGAGTGTGTTGTCAATGTGGGGCCTGCAGCTACCCGGCTTCCTTTGAGCTCTCTTTCCTCACTTACTCTAGACCCATCTAGTCCTTCGTATTTGCAACTTCCAAGAAGTTTGTGTTATTGGACGACCGCAATGTGTGCTTCCCCTTGAATCCCTACGGACCTTGTCGTCGGTTACTGGCAACCAGAGTCACTTCAGGATGCTTCCCTTAGTTTGCATGGCCACTTGTGCCTGCACCTGTCTGCAACCTCCGCGCTTTTTCCTTTACTTTGTTCCGACTACCCTTTTGCTGAAGCCAAGGTCATTCAGGGTGCCACCATAGATATTATCGGCGCACCTGGTTTCGATTTCACCGAGGCAACTGGTTCTTCGGCTTCCACCGCGGGCGGCTCTACAGCTCCTGTTGAGACCATCCTATTGCAATTTAATGTGGTTACTTCATGCAGTCGGTTCTGCCATCATTCAACCTCTTCATCCGAATCCGACGTGCAAGAGCTATTGCGATCCCATGAGAGTCAATCGTCCGCTGTTGGATTCACCTTGTCCTGATCTTGCGTTGTGAGCTGATAGACACAGTCTAGTTCCCCATCACTATCGTCGTCGCGCACAGGTTCGATACAACATGTTCCTTCAATTGGATCCAATGGAATCACTACTTGGAGAGAATTATTTTTAAAGTTCATTTTCCGTTTCTTGAGGTTGATGATTCCATTCATGTCCATTACCTAATCTATCCCTAGCAACGCCGGATATGGGTTACTGTCATCCACGATTTTAATGACTTCAAAATTGGTTTGCCTGCTGGCACTGTCGATGTCCATGGTAACCCCTTGCAGCCTTCCCATTGGTGGAATCTTTTGCTGGTTGGCCATCCGTAATTGGATCGGGAACCATTGCAGCATAGGCCTACCCATGCGTTCCCAAGTTTGTTTTGGTAGGACATTTGTGTCAGACCCCAGATCTAAAATGACATGGTCCATCTCAGAGTCGCTAATCTGGACGGTCAGTCGCATCTCCTGACCGGTACGCAAAACATGTTTGCCCAATTTGCAGATCAAGCACAGTTCGTCTGCCCCAGTACATCTAGTTATTAACTCTTGTAACCCTTTCACCACAATAGCATCCCTCAGAAGCTTCATACAGGTTTCTAAGAAGGTAGTTATCAAAGACCTATCCTGTTCCAGTTCTAGTTGCTCCTTACTACCCGAAGTCAATGCTTCTGCGAAATTTTTCTTAGCCTCTAAAAAGGTTTCCTTCACTTGTGCCAAATCAAATTCTGGTTGTTTTGCGGGAGCCTTACGAACCCACATATCCTCTTCCGTCTTCTTCACCTTATCTTCCCCTGTAGCTGCGCCACTTCTAAGCATCATATTTATGTTGGGTTCTTCAGTGCGTGGTTCAACCTTCATCATTTAGACGTTCTGAGTGGGGCTAGGTGGGAACACTCCTTTTTCCCATAATTGAGCAATCAGCATAGGGTAGTTGACTGCATTGTGATCAAACTGGTAGCAGGATAGACAATAGGCTTTGGTCGGATTTGTACAATCTCGAGCATAATGCCCTGGCCCTCCACAATTGTAGCAGATTAATTGTCCCGGTCCCCGTCCAGGTCCTATTCCGCCGTTACCCCGTCCGCATACCGGGAATCCTCCACGTGCGAATGGTGTAGCCGGATATTTCCTGCGCATCTCTATTTGCATCCTATACGTAGGTGGTCGATCCATCAACATGCAGCAATCCCTTTCCTCGTGACCCATCGTTATGCAGAAGTTACAAAATAAGTGTTGAGGAGGTTGTCGTAAGCTTAGCAATAGGTGGTAGCTGTCTGTGGCATGCTTTCCTCCTTCCTGGCAAATCGCGCACCAGAGTGCAAGCGCGACACTCGGCCCTGCTTGTACCTCCATTTTAACGGCATCAGGCCTCCTCTCACCAAATAGTTCACAAAGACAAGACAATGGTCCTTGTCGTGTGCTTGGCTCTTACATTTAATACAGCGTGCCTCTGGACGTACCTCTGGTTGGGACATTCTTCCTTGCTTTAAGCTTTGCACTTCCAAACTCAAGTTTTGAAGTTGCGCGTGGATTTGTTGAACTCCCAACCCTAGGTCCGGTATTGAGGTCGCATGTAACCTCATTGATGTCTCCAGTGCCTCGGCTTGGGTTGAGATCTTATGTTGGGACAAAGTCATCCTTAGATGGGGCGTCAAGGACGCCATAAACCACGCACAATGTTGTCCATCTGTCAAAGTCATTTTAGCTTCGCGAATGGTACTCTTTAATCTTTAGTCCAGATCCCACGGAGTTTTGCCATGCAACATTGCTATCTCCTTGAACCCAATGATCGACTGGGCTTCAGACTTTGGTCGGCCAAACTCCTTATTAAGCGCATCCTGGATCGCCACTATTCCCTCTTTTGGATGGTCAAATGAGTATTTTATGTACCATGTCAGCGCGCGGTCCTGTAGTGCACTGACCAGCATGGCCTTTTTGATGTTTTCATCTGTTATACCTTGCGTGTCCCATACAGATTTTATCACAAACCATAACCGAATCGGCTCTTCATTCCCTACACTCTGAAATGTCGGTAACTTGACCGTAGTCACCATCCCAACTTTTGGTGGTGGAGGGGGTGGAGGTGGTGTTGGTGTGGATGGATTCGACATGGGTGAAGCGAGTGGTGGTGTAGACGAAGGTGGTATCAGTGGGAAGCGTTCTTTAATCAATCAGACCGCATTTCCTGGCGAGAACCTAGCGAGATCCTCCTCGCTCTCCCACGACATAGAAATCAAAGGGTTGTTCTCTACTCCTCCTATTCTTTGATAACCCCTTCCTCTCTGCGTTACTCTAGGCATCAATATACGCACAGAATTTGTTTTTCGCACAACAGCATCTTAATCCAAGTATTCAATGATTTGATGTACCTACCCGGTGGTCCTTGGAGAAATTGCCCTTCTGCTTCGCTATAACTTACGGTTGTATCTATCGCGAATTCAGTGATAAATCCTCCTATGATCCAATCTAACTAGTGGTCTACCGCGCGTGAAAGTCTATCTTCGGTGGCTTCCAGCCTGCGCACCAGTTCTGGAGTCCACACTATTGGCTAGTCTAATCTGCACCTCCCCACGCTATCAGCTAACTTCGCGATCCACTCGTACAATTCTATCGAAAATGTTACGAAGAAGATCTCGTGTATATCCAAGAATATATAGCAATCCAACCACTGTTCCACCGATATCCATGGGTTTCTATTTTCCCGGACCACGAACTCGTGAAGCTTCAAATCCCACCAATCTTCAAGCTCTTTCTTCGTAGGATTCCGGTGTTCCCACATTGGACACCCCTTAGGCAGATCCCAGTCCTGACAATGGAACCATTTGTTGGCTTATTTGGGCCTAACCTAGGTTTGGAAGAGTTATTTAGCCAAACAAATCTCGTAGCTACCGGCCCTTTCGGCCACAGCCCGCGGAGCGCGAATTGAGGTCTCACTTGAGGTAGCAGGGGAGGGTGTTGGAACCAGGTTTCCGCACCCTAGGGATGTCTTGGTGTGGTCTGGAGGTTTCACGCACTGGTTTACAGCTCCGCACTGCTCGGTATTCGCATAGATCTAGATTGATTATATCTTTCTTATTAGTGCGCTATTCTATTGGAGGATGCAGTTACAAATCAACGGGATCTTTAAGCAAACATTTTACCAAGGCAACCGATTCACGCATTAAAATGAACCCAGATTTACATTCATTCATACAATAAGCAGATTAAATTAAACAGATATCATGAAAGTCAGATTCGCGGAAACTCAGAAGGAACACAGAATTTCAGAAGAAACTTATCTTTATTTCCACTTATCCTCAATACATTCAGATCCGCCCTGCGCACTCAGCTGCAGGGGTCTGCGCACACAGCTGCAGACTTTCCAGGCCTCTGCGCACTCAGCTTCAAAGCCTCTACCTACTACCCCAACCCTTGACTCGGACTTACAAACGCTTTTCAGACTATCTTCTTCAAAAACCCATTACATTCCATATTCTAGATTTTCTATCCAAACTGAACTTTCTCTACCCAAAGAGCCTCGCTCTATTTATACCCTTCCTTGGCCCACGATCCCTACGCGGGCTGACTCTATTTACATTTCTTTACATTATTCTTGGGCAGACTACCCTTTGACTCGACCTATTATGATTCGCGCTCCGCGATTTCAGCGAAGTCTTTACCCTAACTTTACCCAAAATGTTCGGCTTTGCGCCTCCTAACCATTACGTGGGGCTTCCGCTACCCAACACCAGGCCCACACACTCTGGAAAATACACTTCTACTCATATTCTAGTGTGAAAAGAGAAATCATCTGGTATGTCTCTAATACGACAATCTCACCCTGTTTAAGAGTCCCCCTCCATCTAACCTTGTTGCGCCCATGACTAATAGATATCCCAATCCATTAAAGCTCCATAATATACCGATCCCATGTAATGACATTTGCCCCATTAAATCCCAGATCCAATGCACCCTTCCACTTTGGTAATGTGTGGGAAATATCACTATGTATATGAATTTGGCTAATCAAGAAAATACCCCTATGTTATAGATGATGAAGGATCAATGTCAAAAGTTGGTGTGTGTCGTGCAATCATAGGATTGGGTTGGTCCCAACCAAAACGGATGCCACTGAACCAATTTCCTATTGCATATTAACAATATGCATTTTTTAATGTGCATAAAACTATGCCAAATGTGTGATCCATATTTTTTGGGTACCATACTAGCACTGAACCAATCAACGAAGGACCGATTGTCCATGTATTTATCATTTATGACTGATTTCCATATCGCAGAACCACAAATGGCCCTCCAGAAATTCTTTGACAACATAACTGAGCCAAAGAGTTTACTATCTTTTAAACCCCATCCATCAATGTCCTTATATTTTGAAATGTCACCTAGGCAAGCCTAAGCGGAATTTCCCCCCTCCCTACGCCCCAGACCATAGAAAGTTAGAGATGATGGCATTGATTTGTTGAATAAACTTCTTGGGTAACATAAATAATTTCATCCAATACACAACAATATTTTGCATCATAGACTGAATGAGGATCATTCTACTACTCATCGAAAGCCTTATGTGGGCCCATAGAGATAAATGGCCCACAAATTTGTTGATGATCCAATGCGAGTCCATAACATGGTAGCAGTTTGGTTTTGACCTGTAGCCAAGATAGGAGAAGCCTTTGTTCAAATGCGAGACCCCAACATCGAAGCAATATGTGATCTTGAAGATGACCTCTTGTAGTACATAGGCATGGATGAGAAGAGATTTTGAGCAATTCATAAGAAGTGTAGATGCATCCCCAAATTTTGAAATGATTAGATGAAACAAATTCCATTAATTTATGGATACTTGTCCATTGTTACCTTCTCCGTGATTTGAAGATGGCTAAAACTTTTGTCGATCTCTACCCTCACAATTTTCCTACTCAAAGTCATTTATAACAAGCATAAATGATAGTTGTGAAAGAGCAAACCCTTATAGAAACCCTCTATATAACATAAAGAAATGAGTGAGCACTCCATATCCATATATAAAACTTATCCCAAAAAATCATTTTTACAAAAAATATTCTACTTCTAGTTTAGAATAATCATTTTTTACAAATACAAATAAACAAAAAAACATTTA
>APFE031028107.1:0-44052 GCA_000404065.3 Pinus taeda | reverse complement strand
GGAAATAATACTTCATTTCATTAATGGCAAATACTGAAATATGCTTACAACCAGAAATGGAAATAAACCAGCTAGGCAATGGTAGCTTATCTCTGAGAAGAGATGTGTGGCTACATGCCTCTGAACTGTGTTACAATGAGGCTCGAAGGCCTATTTATTGTTGAGAAACAATGGAAAACCCTTCACATTCCAAAACCTAACCCTAGAAGATGAAACGCCAAATTGTGGGCCCCATTTTGGGTAAATTGGTACATCAATTTCCCGCGGTTGTAACTTTGGCATATGATCTCTGTTTGACGCGTATGATAGCTTGTTAGAAATATCTATCTGAGAACTACCACTTTGGGAAGGGACACATTGGTCCATGGACCAATGTTGCCCCCAGATTTCCCAAAAAATGTTGTTTAGGGCCTCAAAACGGCTCCGGAAGTTCAGGACCCGAAAAAACTACTAAAACTACTAAATTGTGCTACAATTATGGAAACTGAAAAACTGAAAGAGATAGTTGCGGGGGTCCAAATGGGATGGGTGGGTGGCCACCAACATCCACCTGGATCAGGGTCACACTTGTAATTCTTGCAACTGCGCTCAAAGCGCCCCCAACACAGTTTTCTGCTACGTCATCAATTCCTCCAGAGGACCCTTACTGATATCACGCACTAGTTCACTGCTGGTAAGAAGATCTCCCTCCAAAGTCCTTGTTGTCTTCATATTTTTGCGTGTAGGTGCCCGCTCTTGGACATGCGGTCTCTTAAGTTGGGTCGATGTTGTGGACAGGTCTGTGCATTCCAGTGGCTTCACTTCCCCCTGTATTTCCTTCTCCATGGACATTTCCTGATCCTCCACAATCTCTTCAGTGGGTGCAGTGATGGGTTTTGCTACTGCCTTAGTCACCTCCCACTGCGTGGACACTTTCTGTTCCTAGCACATTCTTTCCGCCAACTTTGTGATGTGCATCTTGATTTCCTTTTTCCGCTACTGAGCTGCAATATTTTCTAATTCGGCCAAGTCTGGAGTGCGTCACTTTGGAGGCCATGCTGTCATTGCCTCAAAAATTGCATCATTCGTTGCAATGAGTGGAAGCTTTACCCATGTTTGAGTTGGATCTGTTCGTGCTAGAATATACAGATTATGTATATCCGCCTTGAACTCAGCTACGCTTTGCAAATGGTTGTATACTGTTAGGGATAACCATGGTCTACAGTTGATCCGTGTCTGGATACTCGTCTCCATAAATATCCAAAACACCTTGATCTCATCAATCCTCGTGGCATATTTTGTAGCCCGGAGCGAGCTATACTTCACGGCATCAGGTAGGTTCTTCTCAGTGTTGGGAAACTAGCTACCCTTCACCAGCTCTCCTACAACCAGTAGGATTGATAGGATCAACCATGTGTAGTGGAAATTCTTACCTTGCTCTTCGGCTTTCTTACAATTCGTCAAAAATTCATCGTAGAGAAACTGCACCTAGTTGAACTGAGCCCCTTCTGCACACTGCTTTGCGAGCACAATGATAGAGGCTAGCACCTCGTCTGCATGACATTTCCTCATGAGCTTACTGGCTAGGAATTGGGTGGCGATGCGCACCTCTCGGTCTTTGATGCTTGCTATTACATACACTCACTTCCACTTTTCTAGCTTATATTTAGCCTTCATGGATTCCGTGAGGCCCACATCACTACTCGTTCTGGCTATGGTTATAGGATCATTTCCTTTAGTAGGCAGCTAGGAAATTTGGTGTATTAAATCAGATGTGATGGGAATCGGTTCCTCCAACTAGAGATACCCATCGTGTACTAGTAACTGTCGGATAACAAAAATTGTGATGGCCGCGCGGTGATAGTGGGTTATCCACCTTAGATTGAGTAATCCTGCCTTCTCCACACCTCGTAACCACTTTTGCTGCAATAATTTCTCTGCAGTGAGTTGGGGGAACTTCTCACTATCTGTGATATCCCAATCGTCAAAATTGATATTCGGTACCCGGCCTAGTGGCAGACCGTCAAACCTTATTTCATTCGGAAGAAGTAGGGTCTGAAGCGTACTGTTCATGGCCTCCAGGTCCTTCAGTATCTTAGTTATCCCTTTCCATGGAGAGATATATGGTGGTAGCATGATCGCCCAAGGTACTTGGGAAGCATTTTCCTCTTCCTCATCCTGTGCTTCAATCGAGGCGATTAGGGCTTGTAAATATTCCTCTTCCTCCTCAAGTTTAGTAGTGATTTCTTTTCCATTTTCTGCCATTGACAATTTACTGAACCATGGTGATACCCGGACTGGCCCCATATTCTGCTTTTCTTTTTGTGTTGCGGTGTGTGTGGGGATTTTTTAACCTTTGGGGCAGCACTCACCTCTCCCAGCTCCTCCTGGGTTAGATAGGGCTCTTCCATGAACCTTACTCTAGTTCTAGTAGCTGACATGGTTTCTATCCTGGATTTGGTTGGGTACGTACTCACTCTTGGCCAGGTAGCTAGGTGGTTGCTGCTCTGTACTGGCTCAGATCTGAAATATCCAAGTGTCATTTTTGTGCTACCCCAAGGGGTTTTATAGGAATGTTTGAATTTGAATTCGATCATTCCCTCCACTTCTGATTCATTAATATCTTCTTGGCAATAAATCTTTTCGTATCTAGCTCGGAATTCCTGTCTGATTAGCCTGCCACCTACTCCCCCTGCTGTAAATTGGACTTCTTGTCATGAATAGTGACTTCAACGGTCACCTCCTAGCCTTCCCATGTAGCAGCACAACCTCTTATGTGCAATCACGATCCTGATGACTGACTGGCCCTACGCAGAACCTACTTTCCATGTAGCTCTCTTGCAGACTTGTTTATAGTCCCATGCCTTCTTTCAACTGCTTGGAGCTCTAAGATTATGCTTTCCACAGATAGTTAGGTGGTCGCACCCCACGTGCGAGACTTCTGCTTCCCTTCTAGCTTGGGCTGTAGGCGCCCTTCGAGTACCTTTGTATTTAGTAGCGCATTACATTCTATGCTCCGTTATTCAGTAAGGTGCAGTTGCAACCATGATAGTGGTGTTGTAGCTTGTTCCAATGTAGTAGTACGGCCGACTAGGCCTGACCCCTTATGCTTAGTTCTGTGCAGCCCACTTTGGTGACTTCGGTGTTTAGTTTGCTTATTTCTTCATCCAATATCATGCTTTTCCTCTTCAGCCATGCCCATTCTTCGTCGAGTTCATGAAGTTTCAAGCTCTCACGCTGAATGGCTTCCTGTAACTGCCGAATTCCTTTACCCTGGTCCTCGCATCTTGTTCGAGCTGTGGAGGTTGCGGTTTGGGGAGTTTCCTCTATCCTCCTTATTTCATCTTGTCTCATCAATGACAGGATCAACTTCTCACTCCTGTTTTTGCTTATGGTCCTATAGGCCCATTGAACCCTTTGTACATGCAGTTTCCCATCAGTTTGTTTTATCTGGCAAACTATGTTCATGATCGTGCCTATTTTACTAATTGCTTTGTCACAAATAGCTGGCAAAATGTGTTGCTTTCCCTACTATCCTGGAATATTCTGATTTTTTATTCTTAGTTGGGGAGGCAGTTGCATAACATACATCTGCATCCCTTATCGACGGTGGAGACTCAAACTGCTTTGTCCTCCAAACCGTACACACACCCGCCTTCTACATTCATGTCAGTTCCACCTAGTCTTCTAATGTGTACTCCACCCTTGTGCAGTTGTCATGCGCAGTGCCCCCGTTTGTGCACCGAGTCACTTCCATTCTAGTATCACCTTTTTACAGTGGTCTACAGATTCCTCCATGTTTGTTGTGCCCCCATCTGTTGGCAGTTCCCTTGCTTCGGTTGTCACACGGCGTAGTGATCTAACCACTATATTACAATTTAGCATTGTTACTTCATGCAACCGGTTCTGCCATCACTCTATTTCTTCATCTGAATCTAACATGTAGGAACTATCGCGCTCCCATGAGATTTTCTTGTTTGGTGTCGGATTCACCTAATCTTGGTTTTGTGCCATTATCTGGTAAATGCAGTCTATTTTATCATCACTGTCCCCATCGCATATAGGTTTGGTGTAGCGTACTCATTTGGCTGGAGCCAGTGGAACTATTACACGTAGAGACTTTTTCTTGAATATCATTTTTCTTCTCTTTAGGTTGATGACTCTGTTGGATACTTATACCAATAGGTTTCATATTTCATGATTGGCAAACACAAGTGCCAAATATGCTCCATTTTGCTGCTGCAAAGGTTCCATATTTGCAAGGAAAGACAAGGTGTGTATATGCCTGCATATTACAGAGTTTTGATGGATGACCCAACAGTCTAATCTGGATCATGCCATGTTTTCAATTTATGTTGTAGAATAGAGAAAGAAATCTTTCCAAACTGTTTAATCTTGGCAGATCAGGAGCTAGGTAGAGAAACTAAGGTTCCCAACTGCTTAATCTGGGGCTTTGGAAGGAATAAGGGTAGTATTAGATAGGAAATAAAGCAGAAAAAGCCAATGTAAAAGAAAAGGCACACAAAGGGTTTGCAAGTCCAAGTGCACCCTCCAAGAAGAAATAAAAAATGTTAGGCAAAGTAATTGGGTAGGTAGATGGGGTTGCAGAAGTGGTGTTTTTTCCAAGATTAACTTTGCTAAACATGTATAGGCAAAGTAACACAGTGGAGCATGACTAACTTCCTTTTTTGTATATCACTCATTACTAACACCCCTTCACAAGTTGTGTACATAAGAGAAACTTAAGGCTTTGTGATGGTTCTTATGGCCTTTAAAAGCCACATTTCTTGTGCAAAAGTCTTTTCATTTTGATCTACTCTTTACACTAAGTTGTTTTCAAGAAAACTTGGTTGTACTGATCCTCATCCATATTTTCCTCCCACATTAGCAGCTAACTCTATTATTTAGCTCCTTATACTTCATTTCCCCTATTATTATAACACCATGGTGTATAAACCCCACATAATGTATAAATATCCCCTCCTTGGCATTATAGCCATAATTTCCACTCCCTGGGAATTGAATTAACATCTGGTTAAGGTCAAGAACTCATGTTTAACCCCTTTTCTCCATTTTAACCCATCTCCCTACCCAAGTCTCCATTTTTGTCTAAACGCTTAAAGAAACCCTTTTGACCCCCTTATGCCATTAAAGGGCAAAAATATCATGAAAACGTGCCTTCCCCCGCCTTATCCTAAGGTTGGTATAACCAATGTGCGCCTTTTCATATAATTTCATCAAAACCCCCTTTTCCTAAAGTTTTGCCCCCATATGCCTTGTATAAAAATTCGCATGAAAAACCTTTGTTTTTTCTGTTTCTTAATGTTGGCGGGCAAATATGATTCTATTAATAAAATCATCAAAAACCATTGAAATTCATTCACAAAGTGGAGGGTCCCGCCAGGCGCACTCGCCGAGAAATATTATTTTATAACCCGCCCACTCATTGTTATCCTCCGTGCAGTTGATCGACCCGATGACCGTCCGATCGCGCCTTTGCCAGATCCACGGCCAACAGTAATTTCGGAGGGGCCCGACGTCTGACCGTTAAGAAATGCTGACTTTATCCGCCATGCAGATCCCTCGCCCGACAGCCATCCGATCATGCGCCCGCAGATCAACGGCTCTCATGGATTTCGGAAGGCCCCCGACGTCTGACAGATTCCTTCCGATATCTGTCAGACGCTTGTGTCACGCGGGGACACGCGTCACTCCTAAATTCGTCGGAGCCCCCTCTGACAGATTCCTTTCCGTGCAGGAGGGGGCCCGATATGGCGACATCTGTCCTTCCACGTCCCCGCCCTGCTGTTGCCCACGTCATTGCCACAACCGCGCATCTCGTCCTCCATTCGCCCACCTGGTCGCCACCTCATCGCCCCCGTGGACCGGTCTCAGGCCGCCACGTCACCTGATGACGTCTTGCTGACGTCATCCAACCCGGACCCACATGCTGACGTCACTCAAAAAACGCGCCAATAAAGCAAAAAGGTCATATTTTTACGGTTTTTCGCGTTTTTCTGTTATTTTCTGTGAAAAGGACCTTTGCGCTGTCTGCATGCACATTACGACGAGCAGTCTACCAGCCTACTCCAGACCATCCGCCGAAGCTCAAAGCGCCAACCCAATTGCTATTTCGTCCCGAGCTACTGGTTAAACAGGTATTTGTCCGTCCATTTCCTCGCAAACTGGTTTTTCACAGTTACTTGTAAAATACACCTGGGCACGGCAGAATACTGAAATTTCACTGGAAAATCAAGTATATCCTGTTTTCCCTGGACAATTTGAGGTCGAATTACATTGGTAGAGCCATTTTACACTTCAATTTTGGTGAAAACCCTTCTTTGTTCGCGCAATCGTGAACTCATAACTTGCTCCTAAATTGTCAAAGGAGGTCTGTTAAACTGTATAAGAAGTCTCTCTGAGATCCCAGTACTATCCTATTCTGCTGTAGAGCAATCCTGTTAGTCTGTGTTTCTCTCAATTCCATTTTCTCAGCTAGCATGCTCATCATTTCAAGAAACATTTGAACAGACATGGATACCTCCTCAGCATCAGTAGCCCTCAATGTTACTCCCTTGAATGCTCCTCAGAGAGAGCTGGACTGGCAAGATTTGGCAGACCTAGATTACCAAATCTCGAGGACACCCCATCCAAATGTACATTTCACATTCATTTGTTAAATGAGCTCAGGGCTAAGCACAGAGATGGAACAGATATCCTAGGCATTTGGGAGTCCTCCCTCCCAATCTTCAAGATGCCCCAGGTCAACCAGTTCCCTGACCTCATCCACTTGTGTGCTGTCTGTTATGACCCTATGCAGAGGGCTGTGCTCAACCCAAAGGTGCAGTTGTATTTTACCCACCCCTGCAGGCCATCAGGGAGATGGTCCAATTCAAAACTCAAAGGAAATTGGTTCCTTTATCCCTGCTGGACCTAATCAATCAAGGAGCCAAGGTACTCACAGAGGCAGAGATCCTAAAGTTGAATCAATTGTTTATCAAAAAATCTGACACAGTGCTGCATCCTCCCATCTTTGATGGCTATTTAAATCAACTGGGCCTGGACTTGGCATACATGATAAGCTCAGTGTTGGGGTACAAATCAATGGAGTTTATAGAGGAAACTGTGCTAGTGATGATGACAATGTTTACCCCTGGTAAGGCCCCCATTTGTTATGACTATGCTACATGTATCTCTGACAAGATACATGATCAATTTCTACACTTGTCCAGAGAGAGGGTTTTCAGATACACCTCATATATTTATCATCTCATTCTGTATCACCAACATGAGAAGTTCTCTTTTGAAATCAAGAGAACTGATGCAGCAGGAAACCCAAGATCAGTGGTATACTGGAGCTCAGTCTTCCACATCCTTGCATATTCGCCATATACATATTCTGAGTTCATAGACTTATTCATCCATCCAGCTTTGTCCCTGCTCTTGACATCACCCCCTCCAAGACTCTCTGATGAAATGCAGAGGATTTTGCAACTGTCCAGTGCCTACAGCATAGGAGATTGATACTTTTACCAGCATTACCCCGTGATTAGAATATATGGGTGTGAGCTGCGCCCATACAAGCTGCCTAGATTTGTGCCCATGAGGCTCTTTGCCTTGGAGTATTTCAGGCAATTTGGCAATGCCGACCAGGTACACTTTGCAGGAAAGGGTAAAAATGCACAGCTTAAAGTTAGAAACCAGCTTGGCCACTTCATCCTAAATAGAAGAGAAGGATGGAAAGAAGCAGATAGGATGTTGGAAGGCCTTGGCCTAAAACAAAGCTTCCTTTGGAAGCCCTATGACCCTAATAACTTTATATCCTTGAGAAGACAGAAATGCAAGCTCTCTAGCTATGAGCATGAGAGCATGTTCCACATTCTCAGACATGCTAACCAACCGAAGTGGAGAAGAAACACACTAGAAGAGCCTGTGTCTCAAGAAGAGTTAGTTGAAAGGGCTAGAAGGCATTTATTAAAAATGGCTGACTTGGAATGTCCTTCTCAGGTGCTTTCTCTGCCAAATCCTCAAACAGGAGCAGCTGCCTCATCCTCTGCAACACAACAAGAGGCAGTGCAAACTACAAATCAAGGGCAGAGCAAGGGAAAGGATAAAGTGATGGAAGCATCAGAGGGCCAACAGGGCCAACAGGGCCATCAACAGCAGCCCCAGCAGGAACAGCAACAAGCAGACCAACAGGGTCATGAGAAGCAGAAAGGAGAAGCCCAGGCAGCTACCCAAGAAAAGACAACACCAATGGCGCCTCCTAGACAAGATTCCAGAGTAGACTCCTCCATCCTCCAAACCCCTCAAAGGGAGGATATTAGCAGAAAAAGAGAGAGGGAAACTCCCCTCACTGAAACATCAGAGAAGAGGCAAAGGCTAAATCCCTTCTCAGAGGAGGAGATGCCAAGTATGGAGGCTTTTGCCAGCTCCCTGCAGCAGGAGCAAGATAAGGCAGCATTAGGAGAAGTGAGCTCCTCAGGGCAGCAACAGGGGACAGCTGCAGCTATAAAAGAACAATTCAAAGAGGCCAAAAGAAGGAGTGAGCCACTAAAAATTCGGCTCTACAATCACCTGTTAAATATGGCTCCTGCAAATCAGCAAAGGCTCATGTCTGCATTTGATGTGTAGGAAGGCAAGATGACCATGAGCGACTTCACTCCGACAGTGCAGCAACCACAAACAGCTACAGACTATATCAGGACTAATTTGGAAGTCCTGTCAAAAGACATCCACCCCATAGATCAGATCGAGCTTCACAAACAGACGGGTGAGATGGTCTATGCCACTTTGGCAGGCAAGACCTTGATCAATTACAGGCTGCAGAATAGCCTAAATAACATGGCAGCACAGCTTGAATTGGAGAAGGCATCCTCCCAAGCTAAGGATAACAGAATCAAGGCACTAGAAGAAATAATCATAGAGTTTGGACATGACCCCAATGACGTTAAGGCTGTACAACAAGTCCTTAAGCTGAGGGATGCAGACATGGCTGCAATAAAGAAAAAATTGAAGATCCCCCCAACTCTCCACCCACAGACAGATGAGGTTTCCCAGTAGAGGCAAGAAAAGGATGCAGCTTCCTTATTGATGACATTATACAAGGAGCTGATAGAAACACAAGAAAAGCTGCAGGATACAGAGACCACATTGGAAGCAGCATTGCAGAGGAGGGAGGTAGGGCAATCTTCCAAGCCGCCTACAGAAGTAATAAACCTTGAGGAAACCCCTCAAGATACTATCCCTCCAAAGCAACAAGTACAGTAGGATGCTCCAGACACCACAGCACCAACCACCTCAGCACCAACAACAGAGCAGGCTGAAAGCCTGGACATGCAGAAGCTGAGGCAAGAAATACAGGTGCTGGAGGCTCAGATGTCAGAACTCACCCAAGCCCAAGACAGCCTAGCAAAGATAAATGAAAAATATGACAAGTCAAAGCAAAATGTGGCTGAGAGGGAAAGAGAAGTGAAAGCTCTGAAGAAGAGAATTGCAGAGCTAGAAAAAGAGCTCAGTTTTGATAAAGTGACAGCAGAGCTCAAGAAAGTTATCTGGACCACCATTGGACAATCAATAACCAAC
Organism: Pinus taeda; assembly: GCA_000404065.3. NCBI lineage: Eukaryota > Viridiplantae > Streptophyta > Pinopsida > Pinales > Pinaceae > Pinus > Pinus taeda. The sequence continues at coordinate 34,488 of APFE031028107.1, read as the reverse complement.
CAATGGGAATATATTGAGGCCATATATGAGCAAGTGGCACTCATTAGTAGAGCACGAAAAGAATTGCAGAGAGCAAGGGCATCTCTAGGCAATATGCCTGAGATTGCCCCCAAGATGATAGAAGTGCTCAATTACAGGACAAGTTCCCAGCTGGTGAGAATGGGAATTGGAAACAGGACTGAAACAATCTCTTTAATCAAAAGAGTCCTGACAATGAAGAACCTAATTCAGATCCTGGACAGAAGAATCCAAGATATGCAAGCTGACATAAATAAATTCCAGAATAGGTTCTTGGCTTTGCAGGACAGAGGGCTCCCCAACTTATTAGAATCAGGAAAATTACTCTCACATGAGAAGTATGTCAAGAGAGTAAGCACCTTTGCAGCCACACAGATTGCTGAAGCACCAAGCACATCTTCAGGAGCAGGCCCAGTCACAGGGCAAATTATTTTTGATAGATTAGATAATTTGTTTTTTATTAGAAATGAAGTTACACATTTATTTGATGAGCCCCCTCACTTTTATAAGTATACAGATGCTGATGAGACCATGGGGTCAATTTTGAAGCATCAGTTGCCTCCATTAGATACATGGCAGGAATTAATAAGATTACTTTTGAATCAAAGTTAAGTAATCACATCTTTCTCTTCAGCAAAAAGTTAGCATTGCATGCACAGCTGGACAAAAGATACATCAGTAGGTATGAAGACGCTGAACCAACTCAGCACAGGTACTCGACCGCAACAACAACATCAGCAAGCACAGGTGGCAGGGCCAAGAAGACACAAAAAGTGACAGCTGCACAGCAAGTCATTCAGCAGTTATGATAAAGCCGCTCAACCGACTCCGTGAGCCCCAAAGGTCAATATTACTCTAACGGGAGTTAATAGCTTTTATAACTCATTTAAGATTGTAATTACTTCTCATCTACAAGCCATGTACAAGTGTAAGAAGATACTTTCCTCTCAGATGACTCAATGCCTGAGATATTTTTGTATTAGACTTCTATATATTCCCCCTCGCATTTGTTAGCAGGGGTTGGACTCCGGATGTAAGAAATCTCTTGATATCTCTTCTGTTACTCTCATGTTGTAAATTCTCAAACAGCTAATACAAAGGATGATGGGATTTCTCCAAGCATTGTGTCTCTTGATCTCTTGATGGTGTATGGCTCAAAGTTGTAGGATTCCTGTGTATTCCATGGCTCAATAAGTTTTCTCGTTACTCTCTGTTACATATATGTTTGCTATACTTTCATATATCGTTCATGCTCTCCATGTATTCAATATCTAAATGGCCAGGAAAAAGAATAGTCCCAGGATTTAATCTTTGATTAGACTGAGCTCAATCCTAGCTATTTCATATGTTTTCCTCAGTTATGGTATCGAAAGAGTAATTCTTCAGTGCTACCTTTATACTATATCATCACAATGCTCTGTTATTTCAGGAATTCAAGTAATTGCTCCTAAATAATCGACCTCCTTCCCACTACCCAGCTTAGTAAAGAATCCTTAATTGCTCTTTGCTAGTTGTTTTTTCATTCCACTCTCACAATTTACAGTTTGTTTTATGAAATACACATAGGCCCTGTAATTTTAGCTGCATTAGACCAGGATTTCAAGAAAGCAACAGTTACAGACCCCATTGCCCAATGGATTAATGTCATCTGAAGATAACGCTCCAAAAACTATCAGAAGCATCCTCCCAACCAAACATAAAAAACAATCAAACATTCACTTCATAACTAGCCTAAAACTTCATTAAAACAGTGACAAACCTTACAGAGAGAGTCCTCTCTGATTACAGCTGGGCTAGAAGCTGTAGTCCAAAGATTTTTTAGTGGTTACCCCGGCCGTATTCCCATGGGAGTCATAGGGAACAACCTAGGTGTTAACAGACTCCATTCATGTCACGACCCAGCCTATCCCTAACAATGTGGGGTAAGGGTTACTATCATCCATAATTTCTACTACCTCAAAATCTATTTGTGTGCTCACGCCTTCAATTTCCACTGTGACTCCTTGCAATCTCTCCATGGGCAAGATCTTCTGTTGGTTCACCATCTATAATTGAATAGGAGACCATTGTAAGGCGGGCCTGCCCATGCGTTCCCATGTCTATTTAGGTAGCACATTTGCATCCAAACCCAAGTCCAGGATGATTTGATCCATCTCAAAGTCACCAATCTGTGTTGTCAATTTCATTTCCCACCTGGTGTGCAAAGCATGCTTTCCTAGTTTTCAGACCACATGTGGTTCGCCTGACCATGCGCACCTAGTTATTAGCTCTTGTAATCCCTTAACTACTTTATTGTCCCATAGTAGCTTCACACATGTCTCTAAAAAGGTAGTTAGCATAGAAGGATCCACTTTTGGCTCAGTTTGATCCTTACTACCTGAAGTAGAGGCCTCCACGAAGCTCTTCTTGGCTTCCATAAATGTATCCTTTGCATGTTCCAAGTCAAACCCAGGTTGCTTTGTAGGGGCCTTGCAAACCCATGTGTTCTCCTAAGGTTGCTTCTCCTTATCATCCCATGTGGTTGAACTGCTTCTGAGCACCATGTTCATGTTGGGGCTTCTTCACGCAGTTCATACCTCATCATTTGGATGTTCTATGTTGGAGTAGACTGAAGCATGCCTTTCTCATGCATCTGTGCAATTAGTGTGGGGAAATCTACCACTTCATGATAAAACTAATAACAGTATGGACAACATGTTCTGGTCGGGTTCATACATCATGCATGTAGTGCCCAGGTCCTCCATAATTGTAGCAGATTAACTATCCACAGCCTTTTCCAGGTCCATTCCTCCTCATCCTTGTCCTCATCCATAGAACCCACCACACGCTATTGCAGCAGTTGGATCCTGACCTTGCACCTTAGTCTACATCATGTAGGCAGGTGTTCGATCCATCAATAATTCATAACTCCGTCAATTTCATTCATCGTGGTCCACTGATCTACAAAAATTGTAGAATAACTACTAGGGAGTCTGTGTAAAATTCTGTAATAGATGACAGTTGTCTGTTGTGTGATTTCCTCCCACCTGACAGGTCACGTACCAGAGCATGGGCACTACACTTGGTCCTTCCTGCTCCTCTAGTTTCAACGGCATCGGCCCCCCTTGCCAAATAGTTCACCAATACTAGAAAATGATCCTTATCATGGCCCTAGCTTCTACATTTTATGCACCACACTTCTTCTCGCACTTCTAGCAAGGGCGCCCTATCCTATTTCAAACTCTGCATCTCCAAGCATAGGTTTTGTAGTTGCGCATGGATCTGTTCGACTCCCAACCCAAGTTCCTATATCGGAGTTTCATGCAACCTCATCGTGATTTCCAGTGCTTCTGTCTGGGTTGAAAGCTTTTACTGTGATAGTGTCATCCTCATATGTGATGTCAAAGATGCCATAAACCACGCACAGTGCTATGCATCCGTTAGTGTCATATTAGCCTCACAGATCATGCTCTTCAGTCTCTAATCTAGATCCCAGGGGGTTTCACCTAGGAGCATCGCGATTTCTTTGAACCCAATGATCGACTACGTCTCTGATTTCCACCGACTAAATTCTTTGTTTAATGCAATTTGCATTTCCGCTATCTCGGCATTCGGATGATCATTTGAGTGCTTGATATACCAAGTCAGTGTGCGACCTTGCAGTGCACTTACCAAGGTGTCCTTGTTAATGTTATCATCTGTAACTCCGTGTGCTTCCCATACTACTCTTACTACGAACCAAAATTGATCCAGATCTTTGCTTCCTACTCCTCTAAATGCAAGCAACTTGATCGTGCTCGCCATGTTAAACTTCTAGTTTGGTGGAGGTGGTGTGGGAAAATATGGATGTGAAGGAGGTGACATGAGTGGTGATGTTAGCAGGGATGATAACTATGGAATGTGTTGCCTTATCAAATTGATCGCACTCCTTGGAGAGGCCCAAGTGCACTCTTCCTTATCATCTTGCAGAGGCGAAATTAACGGATTGTTTCCTAACCCTTTGATACCCTTGTAGGCTCTCCCTCTCCGCGTCGTTCCACTCATTAATGGATTCACAACACCCATTTTTCACATAACAACATCTTAATCTAGGTATTCCAGGATTTGATGTACATACCTCGAGTTCCCTTGAGAAAATGCTTCTTAGCTTCGCTATAGCTCATGGTCATGTCTATCACGAATTCAGTGATAAACCCTCCTCTTGTCTGATCCAACCAATGATCTACTGCCCATGCAGTTTTATCTTCAGATGCTTCTAGCCTGCGCACCAATTCTGGAGTCCACACTATTAGTCGATCGAGTTTACAACTTCTCGAACTGTCACATAGCCTCGCGATCCACTCATACAGTTCTGATGAGAAGGACGCGAAGAAGATCTCATGGATTTTTGTGTATATGTAGCGATAAAGCCACCTCTTCTCAGATATATATAGAGTTTTGTTTTCTTGTACCATGAACTCGTGAAGCTTCTGATCCAAATAATATTCAATCTCTTTCTTCATAGGTTTTTAGTGTTCTAACATTAGACATCCCTTATGCAGATCTTGATCTTGGCAATGAAACCATTTGCTGGCTTATGGGGGCCTGACCTAGGTTCATAAGTGTTTTTAGCTAAACAGATCTAACACAAGGTAGTATGGGAGGGTGTTGGAACCAAGTTTCCACACCCTAGGGATGTCTTCATGAGGTATGGAGGGGTCACTAACCGATCTACACACTCACGCTATTCTTCGTAGTTGTCTGGCCTTTGCATAGCTTAGCGACGAGGCACTTCCTAGATTCCTTATTATTATTGTGTTTATTATAGATCTGATCTAAACCTTAAGGTCTTTAATCACACATTCAACAGTTATAACCAACACACACAACCATAAATATTAAGACATGCATAAACCCATAACATAAGAATAAACATATAGATCTGCAACTAGATGCACAATAATTTAGAAACACTTATCTTTATTGATCTTCTATTCAGTAGAATCCAATTCCACCCTGTGCACTCAGCTAGAGGGATCCACGCACATAGTTACAGACTCTAGGCCTCTGTGCACACAATTGCAGAGCCTACTCTTACTACTACCAAACCCTACTTGGACTTACAGACTCAGAGCAAACAAACCATTACCTTCAGATCTTAACCAAAAGCTACCAAAAACTAACTTCTAAGCCTAGAGCCTTGCTCTATTTATACATTCCCATGGTTCGCGGACCATGGGTAGGCCGACTTGCTTTCTATTATCTTACATTATTCTCAGGCAAACAACCCTTTGATTTGACTCATTACAATTCACACTCCATGCACTTTGTGGAACCTTTACCATACTTTAACCCAAAATTGTGGGTTGTAAGCCCCAAAACGGTTACGCGGGGGATCCATTTCCCAATAATGCCTCGAATAAAAATATTGGATATGTACCATTTTAGAGAGAAAAGAAACAATATTATGTTGTTTATTTTAATAGCAAAAACCTTTGGTAGAAGGAAACAAAAGGGAGGTCCAACACTTCCTCCCAACTAGTCTTATTGCATGTCCTCATGCAAATCCCATTTATTCCAATTTTGGGACTCCTCCATGCAATTCCCCCTAGTCAAAATTTGGGTGTCCATACTCTCCTAGGTTTTAATAATGCAAAAACCTACCCAACTAAAATCCACTAATTTATTTCCTCGTGCTACTCCCACTGTGTCGATGCTTTATAAAATCAAGTGGGACACTAGATAATAGAAAGGTTGAACCTTAGATAAATCCATTGAGTCCCAAATATCATGAATTAATTTGTTCTGTATTAGGGTCCAAACTAAGAAAAGGATATTCCATGGGATGTATACTCTTTAGATAATTTGAAAGCATCTCCCAAACATCATGGATATTAGTAGGGATTCCAAACACTGGGCCCTTAACATCTCCTAATATTATGTACTTTCATGCTTTTGATGGTGTCTGATGGTCACTAAGTCCATGAGGTCATGTCTCAATTTTTAGTAATCATCCATGATTACCCTTGGTAATGGATACTCATCCCTCTATATGAGCTTAGCCTCTTGTTACACTCTAGCATAATCTACCTTTCTTCCACATAATGTGGTTGAGAAAATAAGATGTAAAGGTCGTTAGTTAGATGTCCCCAATATATGGGTTGGGGTTTCAATAACAATCATCTTAGACAATTAAATTGAACCAATATAATTCAAATAATAATTTTTTTCCCAAAAATCTGTAAAAAGAATATGTCTATGAAATCAAGTGGTTGGGTGATTTCATGAGGTTTTCTCATTTCCAATTATTTCAAATAGAATGAATTCCATTGGTTAGGCATCGATATAGGGTACACCCTAGAGCGAATCACGTAGGAAACAACCTATAAATCCAAATCAAATGTTGTCTACTTATGCACTTGTGGTTATGTCAACTGCTCCTTATACCTTTTAGTTTTTGCACTCCACTTATATTCTTAAGAAAGGTACATCAAAACCGCCTCTGCCTCATATTTCCAGTAATTTTGTTCGTGACTTATTAATGATTCCAATTTTAAAAATAACATCCTTTCTTTTCTATTGAGGCAATTCTAGTTTTGAGATGAATGAAAGTGTAGGTATTAGTGATAATGTCATCCAATAAATAATCTATAGATTTTTTAGTAACGTTGACACTTTTTTTAGAATATTCGAAGGCTCTAAGGGTAGGATATTCAATCTGATTAGTTTATTCCAATAGTGTGTTTAGATTGCTAACTATTAGGTTTACAATGATGAAGTTTAACCCTAATACTTTGATTTTTCAATAGCAACCTCAAAATTTTCTTGTGTAGAGAATGATAGCTAGGGTTTGAAAATAAAATAGTTTTCGGCCTGAGTGTCTTACCTTTCCTTCCTCTCACTTCCTTGGCTCAACTAGGTCTAGGTTCATCCTATATAATAGCAAAGTATAAGTGTTTGGATTCATCATCCATAAACTCTTCTATTTTATTCTATATGAAAAGTGATGTAGAATTAGTGGTTTGAAATGCCTTAGTCAACCTAGAACATGAGGGATCCTTAATCACCTCCTCTAGCTATTCTTCCATTTGAATTGGTACAATGCTAATGTTTTCATCCAACCTCTAAGAGCTTTCCTAATCAAAATTTTCTTACTACCAACCAAGGGAAAATTACCTTTGGTCTTTACTGTGTCTAATCTCATTGTGCCCAGATGATTCTATAGTAGCTCCAATTTTGGGTCTATGATCCCTCTTCCCTTTTTTTTCATTGATGCTATGAATCCCTATTCTATAATGGGATTGTGATGATAGAATTGAGTTAGATGACCATGTCTTCTTTCTAGCTAACAACCCTTTCGGTGATAAAACCTTGGCTCTGGGTTTAGTTAGGATTCTGATGGAAAATACCTCACATGGAATTTTCAATATTTTTAATTCATCTAAGATTATCATCTTAATGATTCCTTGGTGATACAACCCTAAATCAAGTTTCTTCCATTTTCTCATAGTTGTGTGCATTTTTGTTAGGATTTTAAGATCATAAAATGACATATTCAATAGTTTCCCTTCCTTAAGAGACATTAAAATCCATTTATGTTAATGATAGATGATAATATACCTACCTTCACAAATGATAAATATTTTGATAATGAAAATTGCATCTGTCCATGGTTGAGACAACACCTCCCAATGATTTTTTTCTGGAGGCCTGGCAATGGACATGATTTCTGAATGAACTTAGCCCGATTGTTATTCAATTTTTTAAAATTCTTTTACCACCTCTCTCTTTGTTGAGGAAGGATGTTTATTAAGCTAATGTACTCCTTTGTAATGACAAGGGTTAACTACTAGATGAGGGTGTGTGATCCATTGAAAGGTTAAGCGAAGTCTAGGGAATTTTCATGTTAGAGCCTTTGAATGTTTCAAAACACCCAAGCCAACCATCTTGAACAAAAATATCCATAATTTTCGGGTTGTTCCTTATGACCTTTATGCTAATTGGTTTAGACATATTTAATAGGATGAGCCATTTTTTCTAAATGTCTATGCCTACGACAATTTGTTGTCAATGAGGATTTGAGATAGGGTTAGTTCATTGTTCTTAAAGTTGAAAGTGTTAGTAAATTTGAGAAGTAACATTAGACAATGTTGGAGGTTTATGATGCCAAGTAAAGAAATTGTTGGAAATAATATTTAGAGGGGGGGTGAACCAATATTATCAATTTAATAATATTTCATTTCCATGAACAAATTTATATACGCTACTTTGGTTAATGAAACTTGCATATATACCCAACTATGTTTAGAGGAACCAATGTACACCTTTTAAACTTATAATTTAGTCAATTGATCTTTAATTTGTGTATCAGAACCATATAAGAAGTAACAGGTACAGTAGAAAAAACAGAGCAGACAAGCACACACAAGAACACAAGATATAAGGTGGAAACCTAATGTGGGTGAAAACCACCTACTAGAATTCGTATCTATCTTGTTTTAATAAGAAATTTCTTTTTACAATATTTCTGTATTGGTGTAGTCTTATACTAGTACGTAGGCTTCTACTTGTAGAAGGCTACAACCTTCTCTCGTTCTCCAGCTTCTCCTGGAAGGGAGCTACAACCCCATATCCCTTGTACTAGAAGATGTACTAGTATGTAGGTGCTAACCTATAGAAGGCTACAACCTTCTCTTTTCTTCTAGGGACCACGTTTCATAAATTTTCAAACTGGATCCATCAATAGCATCATTCAAACATCAAAATACATCTACATCAATCAATCTCCCTTGCACTAACCAAAACTGAATCAAACAATCACTTCTCTGAATGTTGTAACTAGAATATAGTAACAGTACCAGAACCCAACTAGAACCTAGAACACTTCAACAGTAAACAGAAGTAGCTAAAACATATTTTATGAGACGTACGCTACTTCAATATGTAGAACCTGCATGCATACACTGTTATATGAAGGCAAACCTGCGTATACACTATTTTGAATTACCGAACCAGTGTGTATACACGCCTTTTCTATACTGAACCTGTGTACAGATTTGTAAAAGAGAATTTACCCTTTTCAACTATTCAAACATCAGTTATACCCAGATCATTAGATTTATAGATAAAGACATGTGCCAAATATAAAAGATCAAAATCACACAAAGATACTTCTCTTCAAGCCTTAAGATCTTGACCCATCAATAGAACTTATCCTTCTTCTAGCACTCAAGTTCATCCTTGATTCAGATCTAGCTATGCACCATAACCCAATCACCATTATTCTAGATCTTTCTCTTCATTAGATATTCAATACTTGATTTCTTTTGCCTAATGATATGCTCCTCCTTTTATAGTCTTAGGTCTTACTCAATACCATGGTCCAAAACCACTTAGAAGCAATACCTTGGACCAAATACCTGGGATCAACACTTCGGTCAAGATACCTTGGATTAATACCACAGGTCAAAATACTAGGGACCAAATACCATAGAGCAAAACCATGTTTTCCAACATGTACGCGCTTTTCCTTGCGTGAAAATGCGTGTATATGCATATGCACCTTCTGGACTTCTAACCCACGTGTATACGTGGCTTGGTCAAGGGGAACCTGTGTATATCTCTTTTCCTTCATTATGAGAGCGTGAAATGTGATCTATCATCTCAGTGAGTTTCCATCAAGGACAACACTTGTGTCATAGCGCCAAACCTATGTCATAATGCCAACAATGTCCCCCTTTGGACTTCATGGCAATCCCAAGTCACTCAAAGTCATTCTCCCCCTTTGTCATCAAGGGCAAAGAGTTATGCTCCCCCTGAGTACATGCTAAAATTTTTAGAGATGGAGAGGTTCATGCTCCCCCTGACTCAAGGTAAGGTCTATAAAAAGATGTTCTACAAGAAGAACATGACTCTATACATCATAAATGACCTTCCTATCACCAACAATTCATACATATATCCATCTCTCAACGAAGTGGGGATATACCAAGATTGACTCAACCATCCAACCAAGTGGGGATACACCAAAAAAATAACCTTACAACATCCATCCTAGGCATAGTGGGGAAACAAAATAGGTCATTACATGACCCTGATAATAAAATATATACATGACATAGAGACGAAATATCTAAAAAAAGATTATGATAGTCATCAACAACTATCATCAGCAACATCTTTCAATCAACATCCCAACCAACAACCATGATCTCCCTCTACACCTATTCCACGTGAATCAAAAACAACTGTGAAATTGTAGCAAGATCTTCTAAGGTAATTCCAACAATGATAATGCATTATATGCTCCCCCTGAACCTGTACTAGATAATCATTGATAGACCCATATCAGACTCTTTTTATCCTGAGTCTGGCCCATTGATATTCTTCAAACCAACATATACACGGTTGTGTCCATAGAAACCAGCTTATGTACCCAGATACACTTCATGAAACTTGCGTACAACCACTATCTCTGAAATAGATAAGTGTCAACAGCAAGATGATGCATCAACTACTCCCAGCTTATGTCTGAGGTATTCAAATGTGTCTCCGGGTAGTGGTTTGGTGAATATATCAGCAACTTGTTTCTTGGAGAGAACATACTCCAATTTGACCTTTTGTTCAAGCACTTGTTCCCGGAGAAAATGATATTTGATAGATATGTTCTTGGTCTTGGAATGCATGACTGGATTCTTTGAAATACTTATTGCACTTGTATTGTCACATAGAATAGAGATGGGTGGAGTACATGTAATCTGCATGTCTTGCAATGTTTGCATCATCCAAAGGAGTTGTGTACAACAAGATGCAACATCCACATATTCTGCTTTAGCTGTAGATAATGCAATTGAACTTTCTTTCTTGTTGAACCAAGACACTAATCTAGAACCCATATAGAATGCACCACCACTAGTGCTTTTTCTATCATCCACGCTTCCTGCCCAATCTGCATCTGTGTATGCACAAAGTGTAATATCTATGTCCCTAGGATACCATAAGCCAAAATTTTGAGTTCCTTGAAGATATTTGAAGATCCTTTTGACTGCCTGCAGGTGTGATTCCTTTGGATTTACTTGGAATCTTCCAACTATTCCTATTGCATGCATTATGTTTAGTCGGGTGCCTGTTAGATAGAGCAGACTGCCAATCATGGATTTGTAGGTTGGTTGATGTACTACTATTGATTCATCATTTGGCTGAGGCTGCATCCTGTTACCATAGGGGTATATATTGGTTTAGAATCTTCCATGCCATATTTCTTCAAGATCTGATTGAGGTACTTGGTTTGTGATAGAAATATACCATCTTTGTTTTGTTCAACTTGTAAACCAAGAAAATATGTGAGCTCACCAAGTAGGGACATTTCAAATTCTTTCTACATTACCAAAGCAAAGTTGTGACTCATGGCTTCTTCATTGCTACCAAAAATGATATCATCAACATACACAACAAGTATTAGCAATTTATCATTGTCAATTTTTATATATAAATTGCTATCAGCTGATCCTTTTGAAAAACCTTGTTGATGAAGATATTTGTCAAGATGATTATACCAGGCCCTTAGAGTTTGTTTTAGACCATAGAGAGCCTTTATGAGTTTGCATACAAGTTTTGGATCATTTCCAAGGATGAATCCGTATGGTTGCTCAATATATACTTCTTCTTCTAGATCTCCATTAAGAAAGGTAGATTTCACATCCATTTGATATACTTCGAATTTCTGAAAGCTAGAAAGAGAAAGGAACATTCTTATGGCTTCAAGTCTAGCAACAGGTGCAAAAGTTTCTTCAAAGTCTATACCTTCTTATTGACCATACCCTTTACAAACAAGTCTGGCCTTGTTTCTAATTACTTCTCCATTTTCATTCAACTTATTTTTGAATATCCATTTGGTTCCTATGATATTCTTATCATGAGGTCTAGGAAATAATTCCCAAGTATTATTCTTTTCAATTTTCTCAAGCTCTTCATTCATAGCCTTGACCCAACATTCATATTTGCATGCTTCATGTAAATTTTGTAGTTCAATGGAGGAAATCAATGCTAGATAACTTGGAGCTTCTGTAATAGTTCTTGTCTATACACCTGCCTCTTTCTGTCCCAAAATTTGAGTCTCTAGATGATTTTTCTGAACATATTTGGATGGATTCTTTTCTTCTACCATTATCTACTCTTCTGGTGGTTCATTGGTTTCTTCTTCTTCAACATTAGTTTGATTTGATGTGGAACGATAATCCTCATCTTCTTCCCACTCTTCAGTTTTTACCTGCTTTGGATTTTTGCCTGCGTCATCAACCACAACATCAATGCTTTCAACAATTTTCCCAAGTCTTTTATTGTAACACTTGTATCCTTTAGTCCGGGAAGAGTAACCAAGGAGAATGCCTTCATTTTCTCTAGGTTCAAACTTGCGAAGTTTTTCATTAGCCTTTTTGATATAACATTTGCTTCCAAAAACTTTGAAGTATTTTATAGTAGGAGTCTTACCATACCAAAGTTCATGAGGAGTTTGAGTGTTGTTTACTCGAACATTCGTTTTGTTGAGAATAGTGATAGCGGCAAATGCAGCTTCACCCCAAAAGGTTGTAGGAGTTCTAGGCTCATCTAACATAGCAGAAGCCATTTGTTGAATAGTTTTGTTCATCCTTTCTACCACTCCATTTTGCTGAGGAGTCCTTGTGGTAGAGAATTCCCTTCTTATTCCATGTTCTTCACAGAAGTCAAAGAATTCATCTGAGGTAAATTCCCCTCGATCAGATCTGAGACATTTGATTTTTCGATCTGATTCATTTTCAACCAAATCTTTGAAGGCTTTGAACTTTTCAAATGATTTGTATTTATGCTTTAGAAGTCCTATCCAACACATTCTGAAAAAGTCGTCAATGAAAAATATAAAATATTCTTCTCCATGAGGTGACTTTTTCCTTGATGGACCACATAAATCAGTATGGACAAGTTCAAGTGGCTTACTAGCTGATCCTTCTTTCTTAGGAAAATGTGTTCTAGTTTGCTTAACCAAATTGACATTATTTGCATATTGTATTTTCTAGAATTCTGATGTCAGGAAGATCGCGTAAAGTCTGGAATTTGCATGCTTTCCTTATGTGAGGGAAGCTTAGATGCCCCAATCTTCTGTGCCATAGCCAATGTTCATCATTTTTGTTTAGATAGCATTGTTGCTGTCCTCCCTTGAGTATGTATAAATTATTTGGAGTGCTTATGCCTTTGATCACTGTTTCTCCTGTATCAAGCTCATGAACAACACTTCCATTTGATCGAAATACTACCTCATTTCCTTGATCACACATTTGACTAACACTCAATAGATTATGCTTTAAACCATCAACATACATAATATTCCCATCTTTGAACTTTTCTTTTAAGAGAACAAAGCCTTTACCTTTCATGACTGCAGGGGTGTCATTTCCAAATGAGACCTTCCTTTCTTTTTCTAAGGCACTATATGACTGAAGTTTTTCTTTATCACCTGTCATGTGTTTCGAGCATCCACTTTCGATGTACCATTGATTTTCTTGTCCTTCTGCATATAAGGCTATACCACATCTTTCGGTTTGTTGTTCTTTCTTTTTCCAAGTTTTGGGACCTAGTGAATCTTGCTCCTTCTAAGACATTTGTTGAAATTTACTCCTGCATTTAGAGTCTTCATGACCGAAGTTGTTACAGATAGAGGATTCTATTTCATTTTCAAGAACATAAAAGTTATCGTAGGTCCTTTTTATGATCCCAGTCACATTCCTTTGATTTCATGCTTCTCTGGTCATGATGGTCTTGTAAGCAACACATTTAGCAGCTTTGTGTCCAAAGTTATGACATGAAAAACATTGCCCATTAAAGAAATTCCTACGATTATCGAATCTACTGGCCTGATGATTGTAGTTTCCATTTACATTCATTCTTGAAGCAAATTGAGAATGATTTACATGTGGTTGGTTATAGCTTCTATTCATCCCTGAAGTAGATTGAACCCAATTTACCTGGTGATCTGCTTTAAGCCTCTGCTGCCGATTGTCATCGTGTTCATTTCTCCTTGCTGCATCAAGATAGATTTTGGAAGTTGATGGCTTCTATGCTTGAAATGGTTCTTCAGTATATCCCAGACCTGTCTTTATCAGAGGAGAACGTTGCACTTTGATAATTTCATCTAAAGTTTCTAATCCTCTAGCAAACTTAAGATTGACAGCTTTTGTTTTCTCATTTTCTTTTCTTAGACCCACAATTTCACATTCTAACTTTTCATTGTGTTTTTCCCTTTCAGTAAGTTAGAATGTAAGAGTATCTATAATCATACTCTTTTCTTCTAAGCAGATTTTAACTTTCTTCATAGAGACCATCTTCATCTAAATCATCCAAGAAATCATGATCTTCAAAAGCCATCAGAAGTCTATAATCATTAATATTTTCATCTTCATCACTATTTGATAAACCATCACTATATTCATGCGTATAGTAGCTCTTCTTATTTACACTTTGTTTTCTATTCCATTTTGTTGATTCCTTACCTTTATCAAGATGATCTTTATGAGGACATTTGGTAGCATAATGACCTACTCTTCCACAAGCAAAATATTTGAAAGGTAGTTTACTTCTAAATCTTCCAAAACCCCATTGAAGGTTCTTGACAAAGTTTGATTCTTCCTCTCCTTCTGATGTATGTCCTCTCCTTCTGATGTATGTCTTGACTCATTGACTTCTCCTTTTCTTGAAGCTTTGAATGCGGCTTCTCTCATATCTGATGAACCCCATTTTGTCATTTCGAAAGTAGTTAGGATTATGTGCAGCTGTGACATAGTAATACTCTAAAGATTCTACTTTTCTTCTATGGAAAAAACTTTTGATTCAAACCTAGAAGAAAACGATCTTAGAAACTTTTCAACTAAAGTAACTTCTCTCATCTCTTCACCCAAGTGCTTCATGTGATTAACAATCTCATCTATGTGTAGGAAATAATTAGCTACGCTTTCATCATTGTGCATTCTCAGAGTTTCATATTGAATTTTGAGAGATTGTAGTTTTGCACATTTTTCCTGATCGTCTCCTTCATAGCTTAGAATGATCTTGTCCCATATTTCTTTGGTGGTTTTGAGCTGCATAACTTTGACAAATTCTGATTGTGATAGGCTCCCCAATAGAGTATTGAAAACCTTTGCATTTGTTTCATATTGCGTTTTACCTACCGTATTTGTACGAGTTTCCGCTGGAAATGTGTATCCTCCTTCCACAATATCTGAAACTTCTGTTCCAAGATATTGAAGATAGGTTGTGGTTCTTACCTTCCAATAGACGAAGTTGCTACCATAAAAAATTGGTGGCCTGATGGATGCCTCTTTTTCCTAGTTTCTCATGATGATAGATCTTCCTTCAAGTGATCAAGCTTCTTTTAAAGGACTTGCTATAATTCCAATTGATGGAAATAATACTGAGAGTGGGGGTTAATCAGTATTATCAATTTAATAATATTTCATTTCCATGAGCAGATTTATATATGCTACTTCGGTTAATGAAACTTGCGTATATACGCAACTGTGTTTATAGCAACCAGCGTACTCGTAAACTTATAATTTAGTCAGTTGATCTTTAATCTGTCTGTGAGAATCATATAAGTAGTAATAAGTACAGTAAAAAAAACAGAGCAAAAAATCACACAATGAACACAAGATATAAGGTGGAAACCCAATGTGGGTGAAAACTACCTACTGCAATTCATCTCTATCTTCTTTTAATATAAACTTCTTTTTACAATATTTCTGTACTAGTGTAGTCTTATACTAGTACGCACCCTTCTACATGCAGAAGGCTACAACCTTCTCTCGTTCTCCAGCTTCTCCTGGAGGGGAGCTACAACCTCCTAGCTCTTGTACTAGCAGATGTACTAGTACGTAAGTATTGACCTACAGAAGGCTACAACCTTCTTTTTTCTTCCAAGGACCACATTTCATAAATTTTTAGTTTGGATCCATCAATAGCATCAATCAAACATCAAAATATATATGCATCAACCAATCTCCCTTGCACTACCCAAAACTGAATCAAACAATCACTTCTCTGAATGATGTAACCAGAATATAGTAACAATACCAGAACCCAATCAGAACCCGGAACACTACAATAGTAAATAGAAGTAGCTAAAACATATTTTATGTAGAACCTACATGTATATGCTGCTATATGTAGGCAAACCTACGTATACGTTGTTTTGAATTACCGAACTAGCGTGTATATGCACCTTTTCTATACTGAACCTGCATATAGATCTGTAAAAGATAATTTATCTTTTTCAAATATTCAGACATCAGTTATAACGATATCATCAGATTTACAGATCATGACATGCACCAAATATAAAAGATCAAAATCAAACAAAGATACTTCTGTTCAAGCCTTAAGATCTTGACTCATCAATAGAACTTATCCTTCTTCTAGCACTTAGGTTCCTCCTTGATTTAGATCCAGCTATGCACCATAACCCAATCACTAGTATTCTAGATCTTTCTCTTCATTAGATATTAAATAATTGAGTGCTTTTGCCTAATGATCTCCTCCTCCTTTTATGGTCTTAGGCCTTACTTAATACCATGGTCCAAAACCGCTTAGAAGCAATACCTTGGACCAAATACCTAGGGTCAACACTTTGGTCAAGATACCTTGGATCAATACCACCGGTCAAAATACCATGGACCAAATACCATGGACCAAAACCAAGTTTTCCAACATGTACGCGCTTTTCCTTGCGTGAAAGTGCGTGTATATGCATACACGCTTTTTGGACTTCTAATTCACCTGTATATGTGGCTTGGTCAAGGGGAACCTGTGTATACCTCTCTTCCTTCATTCTGAGAGCCTGAAGTGTGATCTATCATCTCAGTGAGTATCCTTAAAGAAAAACACCTGTCTCATAATGCCAACAGAAATATCCAACACATTGTGAAGATCCAAATTATTACTCTAATCTAATGCCCAATTGTGCTATAAAATTTCCATACGAAATTGTATATATGACCAATGATAGGGTTATCACTCCATAACATGGCATGTAATCAAATTCGCTTTAGTCTTCATAACATTATATAATAATATTATGGTCATACGAAAAAATTTCTCATGAAACAACCTTATAGTTGCATTGTATGCTTTTGGACACATTATAAACCTTGAATAGTGGACTTATAATGATAATGTGATATGTTTGCAAGATAATGTATAAATACCCAAGAGCTATCCAATGGAGTAGAGTCATATAAGATTCTACAGAATGGTTTGATAATTATAAAGGTTGTTATAGGATGGACTAATAATCATAAATGATGCCATAGAATAAACTGGTTATATAGGAAATTTTAGAATGTATTGTTGTATATATAAGAGCCATGAAATGGATTGTGGTTTACATAAGGGGCTACAAATGGTTTTATGATTATGTTCCATGCTTACCAAATAATCCTTTAATCCATTATGCCCTATATTAAAAAAATAAAATTAGCATTGAGACATTCAAGAGATTTATTTAAGTTCAGGAAATTTTGCTATTGAATGCCTATGGCTAGCAATAGGCTTGCTAAAATGGCTTTAAGTTCTATGTCCCTATGCTTGAAAAATTTAATAGTTAGGAAATTATGCTTAGGTTTTGTGTTAGTTTGTATATGGTAGACTAAGTAAGTTTCATGGATTTTAATAGAATAAATCATGGTATATATAAATGCTCAAATAGTCCTATAAATTCTATTTATAGAAAAATAAATGAAGAATGCATTTAGAGAGAAGTTGGGCCAATGTAAATTTATGCTTAGTAGAAATGTCATGCCACCACTACTAATTCTTCGACTGATGGTTAGAAACATTCAAGTCTAGAGTAACTAGCCTTAAGTTCCTTTTTTAATTGCTTTAAAATGGTTGGATCTAATCTTGCAAAATCATAAGGTAAATGCAAAAGAAATACTAATGGTGATGTTGTACTACTTTATTATGCATCTTAAGAGCTATAGAAAGAAGATAATGAAAAACTTGAGTTCTACTTTAGAACTAATTTTTCACTTTCTAACCATTTCTTCTTGGAGACATAACTTTTAGACAAATGTTTGCAAAGTTTTTCCTAGAGGGTTTTCAAAACTAGATATTTTCTTACTGTTCCAACCAATAATTCATTTTCTAGTCTTCCCAAGGCTCCTAGTGACTCAAACTTGGTTTTCACCAATAGATATCTATTACATATACTCATTTTTTTTCTCTTTTGTTTTATTTATTCTTTTGAATGTATGAAATATTAAGGAGCAAAAATAATAATTGTTGGAGCCACCTTATGATGAGAAATGGAAACAAGAAATTCCAGTTTAATTTGTCCTTGAATTAAATTGTGAAATAAAATAGAATTTTATTCTCATAACAAATTGTATATAGTTAATTAAGTTCAATTAACTTAATTATCTTATGAATTTCGAGTTGGAAGTCTTTTTGTAGTTATGTATATGTTCTCCATAAATTTTAGGGGTCCACGATTAGTTTATTTGAGTTGCAATTAGATAACTTAGTTTGACTGAGTTATAGACAGTTAAAATAGTTCTAATTGTTTGTGGAACTAGTAGAGGTATAGTAGGGAGTTGGTGCACCGTTGCATCCTCGGTACTACTCTAGATAACTAAAGATTCCCTCATGAGAAAATCATGCATGCTAGTTCAGAGAAAGACCTAGTCAAGACTAGAGTGCAGGGATTGTGTACTATCAGTTGTATGATTATCTGAGTTGTACAGGTCATGCATGCAATCAGAGAAGGATCTAATTTCGGATTGTACAGTTATGGAGGAATGATTTCCCAATCAAATATGGGTTGATCCTCACAAGAATACTGCAAGTAAATAGGGGCTTGGCAGACAACATAATTGGCCAAGTGTTGGCTATAGTAGGCTTGTGAGAAGAGAACCAATCATACTTGTTCAAGAATTGTTTTAGTGAGAACAATATTTGCATTATCACTCAAATTTATGATTAATGCAATAGATAGTCGAGGTTTTGAGCAATGGATTTCCCAAGAGAAAAATTGTTTTATGTGCCTTTGGTTATGTTCCTCTTGTCAATTATTTTTTTCATTGATCTATTGGTTTCTAATGTTTAAAAAGTAGAGTAGATTATTGTCTTGTATTTTAGTACATTACATGAGTTGTGAATCTACAGGAAAATCTACATGGTATCGAAGCTGAAGACATTATACTAGAGGATATTTCAAAGTTTTTGAGTTTGGGGTTACAGGTGAAATTTGAATTTGCAATACATACTTCAGGATCGGCACATGGCTTTCTATGGTTTGAGGCTCAATTATTCCTTGGAAGGAAGATCGAGTTAGATAGCCTAAAAGCACAGGACAGAGGGAGTGTTGGAGGATAAGAAATTCATTCATCAAGACATTCCTAAGCCAGCAACATCGAATGCACAAAATCTGGCCGAATGGAAGAAGTATGTGGCGAAGGCAAGGTGGATAATCCTTGAGGGAGTTCGAGACCACATTGTCTTAAGTCTCCATGGGAAGGAAAATTCATATGCTATGTAGAAAGCATTGAAAAACTTATTCCAGAACAACAATAACCATAGGAAGTTGGCATTGAAGGAAAAACTTTGAAAAATCAAGATGGAGAAAGGCAAGACCATTCCAAAATACTTGACTAAGTTCACTCACTGTCATCATGAGCCTAGAAGTGTTGGAATGACCATTGTCGAGGATGATATGGTTAGCCTAACTCTCCTAGGCCTTTCTAGGAGTTGGAATAACTATCAGGACGTTGTCTATGGGAGGAAGAAGCTACCATATTGGGAATGATTATGGTTGGATTTGATGTAGGATGAGATCAGAAGGAACACCAGACATGGTTCCTCATTATAGAATTAGGATGACGAAAATTGTGCCTTAGCAAGTAAGGCAAGGAAGGGGAAAGGGAAGGCATCCCATTCCAAATTGGATTCTTGTCATGGAGGCAAGAGGAAAGACATGTCGAAAGTTAAGTGCTTTCATTTTCATGAGTTGGGACATTTTTTCTACAAACTATCTGGTCAAGAAGTCCAAGAAGAAGTCCTCAGGAGGAGTGGTAAGTTATGGTTTGGCCTCTCAATTCAAATTGGACTTTACTCTCATTACAAGCATGGTGTAATCAATGATGGGTAGTGTATTCTACCTTGATAGTGGAGCTTCATTCCACATGACTGGTGAGAAGGAGTTGTTAAGTGACCTAGAGGAGAAGGATATCTAGATGCATATTGAGATGGGTGATGACGAGAGGTATATTTGTATTGGATTCGGCACGGTTACTTTTTAGAGGGAGAAGGGTGCTCCTCTCTCCTTGAGAAATGTTATGTATGTGCCTGGGTTGAAGAAGAACTTAGCATTGGTCACCATGTTGGAGGATAGAGGTTATGATGTGGTCTTTAGCAAAGGAAATGAGTTCCTTTGACACATAGCCACATGTCAGGTAAAGAAGATGGGGATTCGAGTTAAGAATCTTTGTATGTCGGAGGTAGATGATTGTGCTACTTTGAGCACGAAAGTAGATTTGGTGCAGAGCTCAGATGTTGGTAAATTGTGGCACAGATGTTTGGGTCACTTGCATCATGGGGCTTTGAAAATCATGCAATAGATCTCTACCGGTCTTCCAAAAGGTACGCTAGAGTAAGTGTATACATGAAAGGGGTGTACTTTGGGAAAATACACCAAGGCTTCCTTTAAAGACAGAGACAGTCGAGTAGAAGAAATTCTAGAGCAAGTCCATTTAGATGTGTGTGGATCATTCTCGACAGTGTCCATGACCAAACACAAGTACTATGTTATATTTGTTTACGATCTTTCTCGTAAATGTTGGATCTTTTTCATGCAGAAGAAGGGTCAAACTTTCACAATTTTTTGTGAATTTAAATCATTAGTCGAGAAAGAGTATGGAAAGAAGGTTAAATATATGAGGAGTGATAATGGTGATGAGTATGCCACAAATGAGTTCAAGAACTTTTGTGTAGCAGAAAGGATTAAACGAGAGTTGATGGCACCCCATAACCCATAGAAGAATGTGGCGGCCAAAAGGAAGAACATAAGCATTGTAGTCGAAGCATGGGTGATGTTACATGATCAAGGCCTACCACTGCACTTTTTGGATTAGGCATCCACCACAACTATTTATTTGTAGAATAGAAGCCCACATTAGATACTTGGGATGAAAACATCAGAGGAGGCTTTCTCTTGTAAGAGCCCAAATGTTGGTCACTTCAGGATTTTTTTTTCATCGGTATATTGCCATATGACCAAAGATACATCGAAGAAGCTTGAGTTGACAGTAGAGTTGGGGATATTTGTGGGGTACAATGATACACCTCACAACTGTCGGGTGTACTTGTCGACTAGCAGGAAGACAGTGGTTCGGAGGGATGTCATATTCAATGAGGAGAAGGCCATGTGAGTTTCCCTTAAGAGGGAGCTTCAACTACATGTGGTTGATAGCTTTTAGCTCCTAAGGTTGAGGAGCCTTAGATTGATGTGGAGTAACCACATGCAAAGGATCCGAGAGTGAAGACATCCACTCAGGAAGAGTCTTCCAAAGATGGGAGAAAGCTCACTAGAGATGCTGACAGGCTATTGCATGATGCATGGGAGAATGTGGGAGGACCCACATCTCAACATAGGCAGAGGAGGTCACCTGTGAGGTACACTAGATACATGGCTCCTATGAGTGAATGTGTTGATATAGATCCATCTTCCTTTAAGAAGGAAGTGCAACAACCGGTTTGGGTTGATGTCATGGTGGAGGAGTATGACTCCATAGTTTGTAATAGTGTTTGGGAGGAGTATGACTCATCAATCAGATCTATATTAGCACTATCAGCATAGATGGGTTGGAAGATACATAAGATGGATGTAAAGACAAGCCTTCCTTAATGGCATGATTGAGAAAGAGGTGTACATATAGTATCCTGAGGGCTTTGAGACCTTTGACCATGATTTGCATGTGTGCCAGCCGATGAGAGCGTTGTATGGGTTGAAGGAAGCACCCCATAATTGGTACACCATGATCGATAGCTACTTCACTAGGCCGAGATTCACCACGAGTGAAGAGGATGTGAACTTGTACCACATAGTGGTGGGAGGAAATTTGTTGATCATTGTGTTATATGTCAATGATTTGATTCTGATAGGTTATGATCAGTTGATCAAGTCCTGCAAGGAGGATCTTGCAAGAGAATTTGAGATGAAGGACATGGGGCTCATGCATTACTTTCTGGCCATGGAAGTACAGTAGGGTGATGAGGAACTGTTTGTGTCTCAGGGAAAATATTCCAACGAGATACCAGGAGTTTTTACATGGAGAGAAACAAACACATGGAAGCTCCTATAGTAGGTAATTGGAGGAAGGAGGATGCTACTTCAAGGGAAGTAGTGGAAGCTATTGTTTACAGTCATCTTGTGGGTTTACACATTTATTTGGTGAACACATGTCTAGATATGTGCTATACAGTTAACCATCTTAGTCAAGTGATGGTTTGGCCTACCAAGCTATATTACAAGGCAGAAAGGCATGTGTTGAGATACCTCAGAGGCACTACTCAGTATGGATTGTGGTATAGACAGACAGAGGAAGCGAAGCTTCAAGGCATCACTAATGTACATTGGGTAGGGATTACATCTGATAGGAAGAGCACATTAGGACAGAGCTTCATTATTAGGTCAACAATAGTTTCTTGGTACAACAAGAAACAAGGATTGGTTGGATTCAGTTCGGCAGAGGTAGAGTACATGGATGTAATTCAAGCAGCATGTGAGGCCATCTAGATGAGGAAGATTCTAGTTAGCTTGTTTAGTCAACATAGGTATCCAAATGTGATTTACTATGATAATTAGAGTTGTATCAAACTCTCTTAAAATCCAATTTTTCATGATCAGTCCAAGCATATAGATATCTGATATCATCATCTTTGAGATTGTGTATTGAGGCAGATTATGTTGTTGAAGTACATTCCCACGAAGGAGCAAGATGCTGACATTTTGACAAAGGTATTTTCAAGATGTAAATTCAAGTTTCATAGAGATGGGATCAGGGTAGCTGATAATCCATTTCTTGTTGAAAGGTAGTGTTGATAAATGGAAGCAAGAAATTCCAGTTTAATTTGTCCTTGAATCAAACTGTGAATTAAAATTGGATTCCATTGTCATAGAAACTTGTAAAAAGTAAATTATGTTTAATTAACTTAATTATATTAGGAATTTTGAGTTGGAAGTATTTTTGTAGTCATGTATATGTCCTCCCTAAATTTTATGGGTCCATGATGAGTTTATTTGAGTTGTAATTAGATGACTTAGTTTGACTGAGTTATAGACAATTAAACTAGTTCTAATTGTTTGTAGAACTACTAAAGGTCTAGTAGTGAGATGGTGCATTGGTGCACCCTTAGTGATACTCCAGCTAACTGAAGATTCCCTCATGAGAAACTCATGCATGTCAGTTCAGAAAAAGACCTAGTTGAGACTAGAGTGCAGGGACATTGTACTATCAGTTGTATGATGATCGAAGTTGTATATGTCATGCATGCAATCAAAGAAAGACCTAGTTTTGGATTATGTAATTATGGAGGAAGGATTTCCCAATTAAATATGGGTTGATACTCACAGGAATTGTACAAGGAAATGGGGGTTTGACAGGCAGTAGAATTGGCTAACTTTTGGCTATAGCAGGCTTGTGAGGAAAAAAGTTGATCATACTTGTGCATGAATTGTTCTAGTGAGAACAAGCCTTGAATTATCACTTATATTTCTGATTAATGCAATAGATAGTTGGGGTTTTGAGCAGTGGCTTTCCCAAGAGAAAAATTTTGTTGTGTCTTTAATTATCTTCCTCTTATCGATTATTTCTTTTCATCGATCTATTTCTTTTCGATGTTTAAAGAGTAGAGTAGATCCTTGTCTTGTCTTTTAGTACATTACATGAGATGTGAATCTACAGGAAAATATACACCTTATGTACAACTTCTAAATCTAGTTGTTGAGCTAATCCCTACTCAAATTCTTCCTTTGACTATTTTTTTTTCAGTATAACCTTAAAAGGTGTTCATTAGCCATCAACACAATTCTATTTTCATTGATTATAAGAAGATTAACTGATTCATTATCATAAACTATATCAAACTCATATGGCCCCAACCTCAGGGTATAAAAGTTCATTTGAAATCCTTGAATCTGGAGTAAAAATGGACAGCCTAATCTCTCTCCAGATTCTTCTTCTTGATGAATACATCATGCCACTTAGCTATTTGTTTCTTAAAAAGGCAATCTATTCTAAGATATCCTCTCAGGCTTCATTGAGCTCATTGATTTGTTTGAGTTGAAGATTCTAAAATTTTAAAAGGTTTACTCCTACTAGCAAAGTAGTCATCAATGTTATGATCTCAAATTATATTGGAAGGACCACATGCTTTCCATATACAAGTTCATAAGAAGTAAATCCTGTAGTGTTTCTCCTTGTGGTTATGTAGACCCATAGAGATTTTGGGAGTCTATTAGCCCAATATTTATGGTGTTGTTAGACTATGTTTGTCAAGATGGTGTATAGTACTATATTGGTGGCCTTCAATTATCCATTAGCTTATATATGCCATATGGGGTGGATTTTTTTTTTCTTAGTTCTAAACTACTCATTAATAGGTTGGATGACATGAGAAGTAAAATGTGTAACTAGGTTTGAGAAAATCTCTCAGGGACCTCAAAAAGTATGAAATCATCCTCATATATAAAGTTAGCCACTACCTACTTAGTAGCCTTTGGTAGAGACTTATATTAAATCCATTTTGTTACATAATTAGTGAACACTATAATGTGCATCTTTTTCTTAGATGGAGACTTGATTGGTCCTAAGAATTCTAGTACCCATTTCTCGAATAGCTCTATCAAAAGTTGAGGTAGGAGTGACATCTCATTAGATTGTATTTTCCTTCCCATTTTCTAACACTCATTACATCTAACATACCTCTTAGCATCTCTAAATATGGTCAACCAATAATATCCCAAGTGAGATACTTTGTTTGTAGTTTGCTTGTCAAAGAAGTACCCCTAATAGGGATCATTATGAAAATCCTTTAGAATATAATAAATACCTTCCTCCTTCACACACTTCTTGATAACAAGATCTAGTATAGTGTGAAAAATATATCCTTATACCCAAGAATACATGGAACTTTGCTTGAAAACCTTTTGATGGTTCCTTCATGACAAATGTTGTGGACTTTTTCCTATGGCCAGTTAGCGATGTATGCAAACCATAAGTTTTAGTGGAAAAAAATGATCATCGAGAAAGAGATCTCTGATAGAAACATTTTCTCTTCATTTTTTACTCTGGACAGAGTCAACAACCATATTTTGTTTTCCTAGTTTGTTGAGGATGATAATGTCAGATTCTTGTAATAAAAGTAGTATTGAGTCACCCTTCGATGGGTATCAAGATTCTTCAAAATATAATGAATGGGAAAATGCTCAATATGTATAAGCACAAGATATCTAGTAATGACTAAATCTATTAATAGAATGAACAACAAAAAATTCATTTTCATTGACTGTATAATTTTGTTTTTCTACAAATAACACCCCTATTTTGCTCTAATATGAACTCATACCACTCTCCTTATGGTACATAGGACTCATTTATTACACTCTCTCTCTCTCTCTCTCTCTCTCTATATATATATATATAATATTTATATCTTTTTATAGCTAAAGTACTAAGGTGTAATCAATGGAGTGCTTTGATTCTTGTATGTTATGTGTTATGACTACCTAAAAGCTCTCCTAACCCAATAATTACAAAGATAATCATCAACAAGTTGATTGCGGATCAGCAAGAGGCATAGTATTATGTTAGCTACATGTGTAATTTTGATGTGTAGGTATGGCTATAAGCATGCCTAGCTCATCATAATGAATATTTCAACACAATTGGCAACCCACAAAGGAAAGCGCAAGCCTATTCTTATTAGTAAAATGATCCAAGATGTAAATAAGAGTTCAATTGATAGGAATATCTTGAACAATATATGAGAACAATGTTAGGGGCATCAAGTGAATAGAAATTAGTGCAAATAGGCATTAATCACTATTCCAATGACTTGTACACTGATACAAATAATTTTTGGAGCATATCCTAATTAAATATTTAATGGTACCCTCAAAGATTCTTGCATCTATAGCTAAATTGCAATTTGCAAGTTGGATAAAAACTGACCAACTAGCACATAGGCATCCAATAGCTTGGTTAGCTAAGGTTTGATCCAAATACAAATATCAAAACCACTTGATAATAGAGTTGCTAGTAGTTGTAACCATTTTTAATTAGTTGTATAATCATTTGAACTTAAACTAAGATTCAAGGGGGTTTGCCACTCCATTTATGGCGCTAGAATGCCCCTTTCTCATATATATATATATATATATATATATATATATATATATATATATATATAGATATATATATTTATATATATATATATATATATATATATATATATATATATATATATATACATAATGGTCCTGTATAGGGGGAGGTTGCACTAGTGTATGCAAACATACTCT
This sequence comes from Pinus taeda, assembly GCA_000404065.3. Lineage (NCBI taxonomy): Eukaryota > Viridiplantae > Streptophyta > Pinopsida > Pinales > Pinaceae > Pinus > Pinus taeda. The sequence continues at coordinate 7,913 of APFE031028107.1, read as the reverse complement.
TTCTTAATATAAGTTACTTTTTATATTCCCTATGTCTATTTTCTATGTTCATTCATGCCTAGTGGTTACAACTCTATTTTGGTGATTGGAAAACTCCCTTATAGAGGTTAAGCATTGAAGGGGCCCACTCAAGGTGAGGCAATTTGATTTTATTAATTGTACATAATTTGAGTTAATTTATGTAATTTCAAGTTAATTAATTTTATTTGGCTATTTTATTTTCACCTGATGTGTTAATTAATATTTTGATTTCTCCATAAGTGGTATTACAAAATTGGAGTGCTTCATAATCACTCTATTCTCACTTTCAATTGAACAATAGAGTTGAGTGGTGGGAATCATGAGCATAGTTCATAAGTGCTCTACCATGTGAGGAACCAGCAATGAAGTATGGGATTTAGAGCATTGTTGAAACACTTTTATTTATGTTTAATGTGTGGTTGAGGTTACTTGTGGTTTCCTTTTATATCTAGTAAACTAGATTATATGCTAATAAGTATGGATAGATTAAATTCTTCTTCTTTTTGTATTACACTAAGTGCCCCATAAGATCCTACAAGACTTAGAGTTGACAGTTAAATTATAGGTTAATGTAAATAGACCCAACAATAAGGAAACATATGTTCATATTGTCACATCCCTCCAATTATGTGTCATGAAATCTCTCTACCCCTCTCTCCTTCGCTACTTGTATACCCCTTTCTCATGATATCTCTCTACCCTTGTCTCTCCCAACTCTTCCTCTTTTTATAAAAGATTCTCTATATGTCTCTTCCCATGATTGTTGTTAGTCTCAATCTCTATCTGTCTCTTCCCATTATTGTTGTTAGTCTCAATTTCAATCTTAGTTGAATTTATCTAATCCTATCTCTCTCCATCCATCCATCCCTCTCTTTGTCTCTCCTTCTCTCTCCCTCACTCCTCCCCTCTCTCATTAACTCTCTACCTCCTACTCTCTCCTCCTCTATCTGTATAACTCCAACACTCTATCACTCCCTCTCCCTCTCCCACTTCTCCCTCTCTCATTTTCTCCCACATCACTTTGCAACTCTTTATTAATTTTTATATCTCTCCTTCTCACCCCACTATCCATCACCCTCTCTCTCTCCTTACCTCCCTCTCCCTCTCTCCTCCCACCGACACAATAACCTAATAACTTAAAATTACATTTAAATATAATATTGATTTCATCACTCTAGTATGTAGGATTCCATTATGTTTTGTTAAATGTTTTCTTTAAATTTGGTAGAAGTGTTTTAATTTATTCAAAGAGGTAGTACACTAGTATGAGTAAAATGAATTTTGAGGGATTTATGATTTTTAATTTTTTTAGAAGGATATTATTCTATGAAATTTATGCATCACTTGTACATGCTTGTATAGAAATTGAACTTAAATGAATATTCTAACAAACTATAGTTGGATAATCCCTAATATAATTGATTCATAATGAAATTAGCCAAATAGTGTATTAGCACTAGGAACAATGTTAGAATCACTTAAAACTTGCACTTAGCCTGATCCATGTAAACTCGTAGTTTTCAATTCAACCTATCGAGTACCGATTTGTGTGGAAAATGCAAGTTCAGTGTTAGTTAGAAGAAAAAGCTTCATTGAAAATGACCCACATTTCATCTTTACTTGAACTTATAATCTAGCATTCATCTTTATATTCTATAATATGAATAAGTTGTTATATTTTCTTGCCATAAGTTATTTCCATAGTTATTTCCATAGGATCGAACATGATCTGACACTTTTATATCTATCATGGTTAAACATTACTATTGTTGTTACAGTTTCAATCTAGGTGATTTTTTAGCTTTCTCTATTTTCTTTACTTAGTGATGTTTATCCTAATCTATATCGCTCACAGCGCTGCGTAAACCCTAACGCACAAGGTGTTAAAAGGAGGATCATTCAGCGTCCAAAGACAAATGGCGTGCCACGCAATCATTCACCAATCAAAGGGAAGGGGAAGGAGTATTGACCGCCATGATATATCAAGTATAAAGTATAAAATGTTGAGTATTGTTTATCAATTTCCAGTTATCAACTTGATGTCAAACGTCTAAACCCAACTGAGCCTGAATGAAACTCATATACCAAGTATATGCACAATACCAGCACCAAAGAAATACGAAGTTGTAGGACCATAACACACCAAGTATTGTGGATTGTCCCGGCAATCAATGATTTTCATGGAGTATTTGCACACAGATTGCGTGAATTGACAAGTTGAAAGGTTGCAAGCTACCTCATCAGGAATCGAAATTGTAGGACCATAACACACCATGTATTGTGGATTGTCTCTGCAATCAATGATTTTCATGGAGTATTTTCACACAGATTGTGTGAATTCACAAGTTGAAAGGTTGCAAGCTACCTCAACAGAAATCTTTGGATCATAGGTTATATCAATTGCGCCATTTATCACAAGAAGGGTTTAAAATAACGCCAAATGGAAAGTTGGAAATGTTGTTGGTGTAGTTGGATTTCATGGTGATCTATGTATTCGAGGCGCATGCAAATTTACAAGTGGAAACCCTATGCTATCTATCAACAAGATTGACCAAAGGAGAAAGAGTCGTCTTATATGCAATTGCCCAAATGTTTGATAAATGTCAGGTTCGAGTTTGCAAGGACATTTGCAGGTGTTATTATATGAGAGTTGGATTTGGGGCTTGCATTTGGCAATCTCGTGAACCTGTTGCAACAGGTTGAGGAGTATTTTCTGAGACATATTCATGCATATGGTGATCATGATGCTAAATATGGGAAAAATCCTATTCACGCAGAAGAAAGATCGAAACCGAGGCAACAATTAAACTCTTTCAATCTCTCAAGTTGTTTTTAGATTCATTGCACATTGGACAGAGGATTGCTTGGGTTTCTAGAGTCCAAAATGCAGTAAAATATATCGAATTGCTTTAAGTGAAATCAAGTGCAGATTATCTTTAAATGAAACATTGATTCCTTAATTTGTTGGAATTTTACAGGGATATACATTTGGAAGTTTGGAAGGATTATAATGTTATCAATTCTTGCTATGGACAGTTTCCAAGGAAAGTCAAAGACAAGATATTATAGAAAAATATCTCATATTTGGCATCATCCAGTAGCTTGAAGACCAAATCTAGATGAGATGGGGATCTACTCCCAAGATTATAGCATAAAATCACTAAACAAACAAATCCAGGTTTCAAATGAACAGGTTATGAATAAAATCTTCCAACAAGTAGCATTCAAATGACAACTTTGGAGTAGTCAAAAATAAGTGGCAGGATTTCCTTTTTAAAAGGAATCTGAATTCATCCTCATCTATTCGAAAACACAGTTGCCAATTAAGGAAAGAAATTTCAGATATGAAACAAAATTCAGGAGGACTTTCAGGAAGTTCCAGATTTCAGGGCAGCAATTGAGGTAAAAATGACAATTAAAAGAGCACAAGTGGCAGCAGAAGGTACAGATTTGAAGGCACCTCCAGTCACTCCATCTATTCGAGACACCTATTGTAACATTTTCTAGCTATAAGTTATCAATTATATATATAAGATGAGGCAAAAATGCAATTTATTATTTTTCATTTTCGAAAAAAAGGCCTTTGTAATTTGGCTTATTTATTCGAGCATATGGTAAGTGGAAGGGTTTTTTTGGTTTGTCAGATTAGAGAAACCTGCTTTTGTGCATTGTATTTTCTGAAAAGTTTGCTAGTGAATTAATGAAAGGCAAAAGGTGATTTGCAAGGATTTCTATGTCAGATATTGATGATGTGTACTTTTTTATTCTTGTAAATTTATCTTATGTGTTTATATTTCTAGAATGTGTCTCTTTCTACTTGGAAAAACCAAAGTTTAACTCATAATTCATCTTAATGGTGCTAATTTAGTTTTGCTTACTGATCTATTTTTCCTCTCAGAAACATTTATAATTCATCTATTGTTTTGATGCTCTATGTTTTGTCTTCCACCTTTCTTACACTCACCCTCCTACAACAATTTAACTTGATTTCATCCCATATTTCCTACCTTGCCCTTATGGAGAAACCCCTTTCTTTCTTCATCATATCATTGGATAAAAAATAAATTTCCCCTGACTCCGAACCCAACAGATCTGTCTCTTTTCCCATCAACAAACCGGTGAAGAACATACCTTATTTAACATTAGACCTAGCCTAATATCAAATCAGTTGAGAAACCTAGGCGAGAGAGCCCTCTCGAAGTCTAGAAGGTCTAGATTCTAGTCTAGAAGCAGTTTGTGGTTACCTCTGAAACCTCTTAAATTTCTCTCTTCGGCCTAGAGAAATTTACTGAGTGCTAACACAAAGTACAGAGGTTCCATAAACATATATCATTGGAAAATTCATTATAAATGGAACATAATATATGTACAAGTTCTCTACTTAGGTTGTTCTTATTATATTTGGAACTAATTCAAATAGTGTCAAATGTACTTCTATAAGTCAAGGTTAAAAAATAATTTGTTAAATATAGATAAATAGATTTGGAAATTTTAATCAATTTCTTGAAAAGAAAATTTATTAACTAGGACCATAGAATCTTTCCTCAGTCTCTCATATATCATGGATTGCTTGAAATATGAGAGTTTTTCTTCTTAAGGCTATATTGCTATGGCGTGTATTATAGAAACATAGTTTTTGTTGAGGTCATTTCCAACTCTAAGTTTGAACATGTACACATTATTTGTACATTTCCTATTAAAGAGTTTACATGAAATTATTTTTATAGGTGTTTCCTCTAGATTTTGATATATTATGTATGCATCATATGCTTAGGCTTGGTGATCCAGACTTAAACAGGAACACAACAAATTACAGACATAACCATAAACACAGATATGCAGTGGAAATAATACTTCATTTCATTGATGTAAAATACTAAAATATGCTTACAAACAGTAATGGAAATAAACCAGCTAGGGCGATGGTAGCTTATCTCTGAGAAGAGATGTGGTGGCTACATACCTCTGAAATGTGTTACAGTGAGGCTCAAAGGCCTATTTATTGTTGAGAAATAATGGAAAACCCTTCACATTCCAAAACGTAACCCTAGAAGATGAAACGCCAAACTGTGGGCCTCGTTTGGGTAAATTGGTACATCAACTTCTCAAAGTCGTAACTTTGGCATACGATCTTCATTTGATGCGTACAATAGCTCGTTAGAAAGATCTATCCGAGCACTACCACCTTGGGAAGTGAATCATGATCATGGACCCATGTTGCCCTTATATTTCCCAAAAAACGTCATTTAGGGCCTCAAAATAGCTCCGGAAGTTCAAGACCTGAAAAATTGCTAAAAATAGTAAGTTGTGCTACAATTAAGGAAACTAAAAATGTTGAGAGAAGCAATGGTGGGGGTCCAGGTGGACTTGGCAAGTGGCCACCAATATCCACCTGGATCATTCCTCCCCCCTTAGGAAGCAATGGTCCCCATTCTGTTGAGTTCCTCCATGAGATGAGGAAACTTTTGCTGAACTTGGTCCCTCATGAGCCACTTGCCCTGGTGAAGGAGCTGGCCTGCTTTGATAACTCAATATAGTTGGATATTCTGTTGGCGAGTGTTTTTGATTTGTGTGTCCATGATCTGATTAGTTGCATCTTGTTCCATGCAATTTGAATTTAATTATGTGGATGTGAGTTGTTCTGCAATGTCGGATGTGTATAGCAATGGTGGAAAGTATGGCCGAAGGCGATCCACATTGAACATTAGGTGCAGGCCAAGGAATGGGGGAATGCTGAGCTCAAATGCATTGTCTCCCACAACCTTAGTAATGGTGTAAGGACCATGTTGGAGTGGTCTCAGTTTCCGATAGGCTCTAATAAGCTGTTCCTTTTGCAAATGCGACCAGACTTTGTTGCCCACCTGAAAATTGTGTGGCACCCGATGTTGATCATGTCGCTGCTTGTACTTGGCATTTGATTTCTCCAAAATGTCATGGACCTACTGGCAAATATGTTGGATGTGCTTAATGAAACTGGTTGGCTTATCTGTTTCAGACTGGACATGAGCCGATTCTATGTGAGTAGTTGTAAGTGGCATGGCCACATCAATGGGGCATAGTCGCTGGAATCCCAAGCCCACCTGAAAAGAGTTGTGGCCAGTCAAGTTGTGAAGAGATCGGTTGTAGCTGTGCTGAACATAGGGGAGGCTCTCATCCCATGTGCGTGGATGCTTTGAGTTGTACATGCGCAGAATGTGCACAATCATCCTATTGACAACCTCTGTCTGGCCATCATTGAGGATGGAAGGCTGTGGACTTAGTGAGTTTGGTGTCCAGCATTGACCAGAGACTGGACCAAAATGTATTGAGGAACCAACTATCTTGATCTGAGATGATAGACTATGGGATCCCAAAGTGCACCCACACTCGTTCAAAGAAGAGTTTAGCAGTGGCTTCTGCCGTGATATTCTTCTTGTAGGTCGCCAGAATGGCCATCTTTGAGAAACTGTCGACGACCACAAAACACAGTCATTTCCATGCTTAGTGGAAGGAAGGCCTGACATGTAATCCATGGAGATGGATTCCCAAGGTCGACTGGGGGTAGGAAGCGGGGTATAGAGGCCTTGATTCTTGACTGTCAGTTTGGCAATGCTGCAGGCAGTGCATGATCTGATGTACTTCCCGACATCCTGTCAAAGATTTAGGCAATAGAAATACTTCTACAGTACTGCCACCATTTTCTCGACCCCGAAATGCCCAGTAGCCCACCTGTAGTGTGCTTCCCAAATCATCTTGGCACACTCACTTGAAGGAACACAAAGGTGACCCATGTGGCATAACAGGGCATCCTGGAGGTAAAAATCTGGAACATGCCAACCCTTCAAGATTGTCTGGTATGTGTGGCCAAATTCTGGGTTGCTTTTGTATAGAAGTGGCCAATCAGCAGTTTCGTGCCCATAAGTGTTGAGCACGATGGTTAATGACATGATCGATGACCGACTGAGGTAATCTGCAACATTATTGGTGTTGTCATTCTTATACTTGATATTAAAATGGAACTGTTGTAGGTATGTGGACAACTTCTGATGGTGATCATTCTACAATTTCCCTTGGGTCTGTATGAACTGGAGGAGTTGGTGGTCTGTGTGGATGACGTTTCCTTCCCCAAAATGTAATGTTTCCATTGTCAGTAGGCCTGTACAATGGAATACATCTCTTTGTCATAAGTGGGATACTTCCGGACTGTGTTGGAAAGTGTCTCATTGTGATATGGCACTGGATGCCCATGTTGAGTAAGGACTGCCCCAATAGCATAGTCAAAGGCATCTGTCTCGACCTCAAATGGTTGTTGCAAGTCTGTCAATGTGAACACTGGTGCGGAGCAGAGGCGATCTTTCAACTCTGTGAATGCCTTCTGTTGAGATTCAGACCAAAAGAATTTTTCTTTCGCTCCTCCCTTGGTGACTTGACTCAAGGGCAAAGTGATATGAGAAAATCCCAACACGAACTTGCTGTAGAAGTTGGAAAGACCTAGAAAGCTGCGAAGCTCTGTCAGAGTGGTTGGAAATGGCCAATCCTGAATGACTTGGATCTTGGCTTGATCCACATTCACCCCCCATTCATCAATCATGTATCCCAGATACTAAACTTGGGTCATGCTAAAAGTGCATTTCTCCAAATTGGCACATAAATTGTGTTGCTGCAGTGTTTGGAGAACTTGTCGGATGTGGTGTAGGTGCTCTTCCAAACTCTGGATGAAGATCAGGATGTCATCCAAGTATACCACTACAAATGAGTTGGTGAATGGCTGTAAGATGTCATCCATTAGCCTCATGAAGGTGTTGGAAATAATACTGAGAGGGGGGGGGGTGAATCAGTATTATCACATCAATAAAACTTTTTCATTTCCATAATCAGATTCATATATGCTACTTCCACAACTTCTTATGATT
>APFE031028095.1:0-12387 GCA_000404065.3 Pinus taeda | reverse complement strand
TATTTTATATAGATTTAATTGTTTTTAGTTATTATTTTAATTTTGTAAATATTATTGTAACATTTTAAATCTCCTCAAAATTATTATGAGATAATTAATTCATGATAATGATGTTAACATCCACTAAGATCAATGTGGTCTATTGAACTTTAAGAAAATAAAAGATTAATTGAGACTCTTTGATATTTTATTTCTATGATAAAAAAAAGGGAAAGAAGCATTCCTAGGTCACTATAGTTTTGTTAACTTAACAAGTCAATAAAGTTGTAAAATGTGTTGGAAATGAAAAAAAAATGTTTTTCATCTTGAACTCTCTTAGTATTGTAAGAGTGACAACCTCTTTCATCCGAAGGTGTTAATAATAGAGCAACTCCGAGTTCACTTGGGAGCTCATGAGAATTAGTTATTATTTTTACAATGTTCATTTTCTTATTAGCACTCGTCAAGGCAAAAGGATACATTTAGTTAGAAAGAGTGAGGTTGATCACCTACTTATAATACCTTAGCTTCATTTTCCCCTCTAGCTCCTTATCATCCCACAACTTATCTTTAAATTTGGAAGAATAGTATTTTTATATTATCTTTATTCTCCAAGAAGATATCCTCCTTTATCCCCCAATGTTCAAGCCAAGACCACGCATCCTTATGTCATCTCGGCTTGACCAAGAGGTAGGGGTTCTAGCTTAGAGCTAGAATAAGTTTTGGGAAACCTCATGGCATCCATGTTGTAAAGCTTCTTCTTATACATTATATACTTAACCATGGCCATACTTTGAATCCACCCATCCTTATGCCACCTTGGCTTGACAAAGATGTAGGGGTTCTAGCTAGATTTAGAAGAATAGATTTAGAAGAAGTTTTGGAGAACCTCGTGGCATCCATGTTGAAAAGCTTCTTCATATACATTAGATACCTAACCATGTCCATACTTTGAATGGGTGAAAAACTAGCTTGAATCAAGAGTTTAGGATGGGAAATATTTCCTTTCATCCTAAGGTTGTAGGTTGAATGGATTGAATGGATGGCATCGCAATTTCTTTCCATGCGATGCCCGCTCCGTCTCCATCCTCATCGTGACTTACACGGCTTCTTCATTACAACCGTCGTGTACATCAACAAGAACACGCAACTCACGTGCTTTGGATGGATCTTTAATTTGTTTTCGAAGAACTCACGTGCTTTGGATGGATCTTTAATTTGTTTTCGAAGACCAACGGCCGCCGTGGGGGTAACACAAATCAATTTCAGTGGAGTTGCTATTCAACCATTTCATACCACTCATTCTCCATGCTCAACGTGACTTCTATGCACACGGCTCTTCCTTTATCACAACCGCATTGTATATAAAGGTGTGTAAGAGGCATTATATATATATATATAGTTGGGAAAAAATAATATAATTAATTTTACAGTTTAGTCTGACAGACAATCTATATATAGAAATGTTGTTACAGCTCTGTTTAGGAACAGGTAGAATGACAAATATTCTCAGTATTAAGAAAGTTAAAAGTAGTTCTGTAAAATGCTAAATTAAATAGGACTACAGTGACAGAGCGTGTTCATGACCGCCTGGCTAAACCATACAAGAATCGAAGAAAAGAAGACGGTTGAATGCTAAAGAATGACAGTACCCTGTTCTGGAATTTCTAAATAATAAACCCACTGTAACCCAAAGAAATATTTCGTGCATTCTGAAAAAGAGTTGAAAATAAACAACAGATTTGCATGCATATAAAAAAAGAAACAAATTAAGTGCAAAAGAATGTAACTAAGGAGTAGCCGTCAACGAGCATATGTCATACATAAGGCTCAGGGGTTCGAACCCTGAAGGGACTCGGATTTTTCAGAGACTGATAAACCTCTTCGGAACTCTACATGTCGAACCAGAAGATTGCTGAGGGATGAAACCCTCTGCTGATAACTCTTCATAATTCGGCGTATCGAGGACGGCCATTTACAATGGAATTAGCTTCCGAAGAGTGATATAAGCCTAACCCTGGTAATAAATTAACAAATTCCTCCAGACGTTAAGTGGAAGGACTAAGACCCTAAATGGCGGTCACCATAGAACCTTGTTTCTGATATATTAAAATTAAATAGATGGTAACAGAAAACACGCGGGTCCAAAACCATATTATCGAGTTTGCGGAAACACAACCAAATAAATATTCCATCACATAATTCTCTTGGAAGACCAAAGAAGGCCCAACCCAGAATCATAAATATATTAATAACGGAATCAAATCTCGAAGCAAGCAAGTGTTATTTTAGTCGTGTGCGGGCAGACTATTAAACATTTATCAATGAAACCCTCAAATGATACAAGATGAAAACAACAGGAGAACTACAGTGTACTGAATAGTAGCAAACTCTGAGATAGAAGCGAGGTCGTAGCCTCATAGTACAAGATATATACAACCTAGGGGAAAAACCCCTTAAAGCCCTAACATTTAAAAGACCAAAATTCCGTCAAACTAGTGGACACCATAATAATAGCAGAAGGCTGAGGCCAAACCTACGCTCTAAGTCTTCCACTTTCAGCCAAAGAACACCCAACCGGAGTATGATCTTACCCGGATGTGGATGAAGACCCACGTTGAAGAAGCGCCTTCCCACTGGGTAAGGCTGAGAGCCACATTTCTGCAACCAAACAACCTGCGCGGTAAATGCAGTCACAAGAAAATCGATTAGAGGGTCTGGCGAGGTAAATATCGCATACAGCTAAGAATGTTAAGAAAGAAAAGAATAACCTGTTACAAAAAAGAATACAAACTAATTACCTGTAAATAACTATCCACTGCCGAACTCTAAGGTAGAAACGGTAAAGACTTCATCAGCGTTGAACTGAGCACCCATATGTTCTAAGCTACCCTTATCCGATCAGGCTCCGCTGTGTAGCGGCATAGCGAATGAGGTCAATCCCCTAGCAATCCGGAGAAGAGGGAAGCCCGAGAAGAGCTCCACCGTCGGATCGCGAGGAACAAGCTGCTCCGTTGATGAGGCGGGGTATCCAAGTGGAGCAGGTGAGGACGGATGGCCTGACCGGGCCACGTACAGGATGGGCAGGAAGAATTAATATGAACCTTATCAGACATGTCATGCCATGTGATGACAGCGACAAGGAAAACACAAATCGGTATTGGAAATAAAGCCACGTGGTATGCAACCATAAAATCAAACCCTCTGACATTAAGCCGGGTATTAATGACATTGGAACAGCAGTATTGTTAATCATAGTAATTTCTTTTAATGTGACCGTATATTAGAAACAAAAAAAAAATTAGGTGGAGTCGTTACAATTATGCAAATGATTTGATCAGTTTTTTATTATGTAATATTGGAGAATTTAAGTGAAGGGGAGGCCATGGGGATATTTTGGCAAGATCTAATTCTACTACTTTATGAAAAGAAATCACTTTGTTTTTTAAATACTTATTGTTGGCCATCATATGTTGGAGCTCTAAAAGAAAGTGCATTATTCTAATGGATTGTTATTGGTCAAACTGATCTCATTTCTTGGATTATAAGTAGATAGGAAAGAATGTTGTGGATTGGGGTTGTTGTAGGTTGAGAATTGATTATGAATAGAGGAATTAGACTATATGAAGAAAGTTTGTTGTAGGTTGAGAATTGATTATGAATAGAGGAATTAGACTATATGAAGAAAGTTTAACTCAACCATAGTTAAATCAAATTGGTGGATTTATAATTTTAGCTTAAAGGACGACCTCTATTACAATGACAGTTGGTGCAACAAGGAGCCTATGGTTGGGTGGAGCGTCCCTTTCTCACAATTAGTTAGTAGATACGTCCTACAAATATAAGTGTTCGTAACTTGTGATTATGTGCCATGGATTATATTACATTCCAATTTATTCAATTCTATTTGCAAGTTTAAGTCTGCATTTTAAATTTATGATTTATGATGACCAAATGGTTTAATTATATTACATAAGAAACTTATCTAAATTTCCCTCATACCCTTATATCAAATAATATTAATCTAGAGTAAAGTAAATGGGCATATGGACTGAACATCATGGATTTGCACGCTTGGAGAAAGACAAACATCGATGAAAGTAATCATTGTTGGCTTAAGACGTAAGTCGAACACTATCCTTGTTTGTACAAATATTTGGTCAAGCTTAACTTAAAAAATTTGGATTACCGTGGGTATCTTATATCTACATCTACAAGTTAATAGTTCGCTAAGCATGCACATGGTATTTTTCATATATCTAGATCTACAAGTTGATAGTTTGCTAAGCATGCAAATGGTACTTTTTTAGAATCTACATTCCAATCTAACTCTCTAGCATTTAGGGACTCTACCACAAACATTGATTGCATTTAACGGTCATGTTCATCATATTGATCCTTCTTGGCATATGTTTGAATTGGGATACCACCCTAAAACAAACCTCAATAGTGTTTCTAAAGCTATTATTTTTGCCTAGGAATGCTCAACTGTAAAGGATTGTTAGGCATGTATTTGCATTACTTAGTTATAAAATATAATGAAGCAACATCGACCCATTGTTTTAGCTTAGATTCATAGTTTTAGCTTAAGGGTTGGCCTCTATTACAATAAGAGTTGTTGCAACAAGGAGTTTATGTTTGGTTGGAGTGTTTCTTTTTCACAATCAATTAATATATTCATCCTAGAAATGTAAGTGTTCATAACTTGTGATTATGTGTCATGGATTATATTACATTTCAGTTTCTTCAATTATGTTTGCAAGTTTAAGTTTCAATTTTAAATTTATGACTTATGATGACAAAATGGTTTAATTATATTGTATAAGCAACTTATTTGAATTTCTCTCATCCCCTTATATCAAAGAATTTTGATCTAGAGCAATGTGCATGCGCATATGGAATGAATGTCCTTGATTTTCAAGCTTGGAGAAAGAAAAACATCCATGAAAGTTATCATTATTGGCTTAAGAAGTAAGTCGAATGTTATCCTTTTTCGTTCAAATATTTGATCAACCTTAGCTTAAAAAGTTTGGATTACCATTGGTATTTTATATCTAGATCTACAAGTTAACAGTTCGCTAAGCATGAACATGGTATCTTTGCAGAATCTATCATTATTGGCTTAAATAAGTAAGTTGAATGTTATCCTTGTTTGTTCAAATATTTGATCAAGCTTAGCTTATAAATTTTGGATTACCATTGGTATTTTATATCTAGATCTACAAGTTAACAATTCACTAAGCATGCACGAATTCTAACTTCAAATCCACCACTTTGGAATTTAGGGACTCTACCGCCAACATTGATTGCATTCAATGGTCATGTCCATCCTATTGATCCTTCTTGGAATATGTTGGGATTGGGATAGCACCCTGAAACAAATATCATTAATGTTCTTAAAGATCTTGTTTTTGTCTGGGAATACTCAACTACAAATGATTGTTAGGCATGCATTTGCATTACTTAGTTATAAAAAATAATGAAGCAACATTGACCCATTGTTTTAGTATGGATTCATAGTTTTTGCTTAGGGGCTAACCTCTATTACAATGAGAGTTGGCGCAATAGAGATCCTATTGGTGGGTGGATTGTCCCTTTTTCATAATCAATTAGTAGATAGTTCCTAAGAATGCAATTGTTCATAACTTGTGATTATGTGTTATGGATTATATTACATTCTAGTTTATTCAATTCTATTTGAAAGTTTAAGTCTACATTTTAAATTTATGATTCATGATGATGGAATTGCTTAATTATATTGTATAAGAAACTTATCTAAATTTCTCTCATCCCCTTATATCAAGTAATTTTTATCTAGAGAAATGTGCATCGGAATATGGAATGAGCATCCTTGATTTGCAAGTCTGGAGAAATACAAACATCCATGAAAGTTATCATTATTGGCTTAAGAAGTAAGCTGAATGTTATACTTGTTTTTTCAAGTATAACATAGTAAAGCCTTGTGTGATAAACAGTTGAGATCTGAGAGTTGCACTATAAAGAAATCCAAAATATTGATATTTTTTCAAGAAGAGGTATTTGAGTAAAGTGATGCAATTGAACATTCAATAGGCTAGAAACCTGACAGCTTCACAGAAAAATGATTAATCAGGACTCAAGTGAATATATGTTTCACAGAGAAAACATTTGAACTGAAAGGAATTAAAATTGTGAGCTGTCTCACTTTACTTATCAAAGTAATGATGGTATTGTGAATTTGTTTGTTTTTTGTCATGATAGTTGCAACTAAGAAGTATATGAAACCAAGAAGACACATTTCTACACAACTGTTATGAAATATTTTCCTTAAACATGACACAACGAAATATAAGTACGGTAAAAGTTAAACATTCATACAAACAACATGATACCACACATCGATAATACAAAGTTACAAACTGATGGGCAACGCTAATACCAAATACTAAGATATATTAACGGTATAGTGTATATTGCATTCTCTTAAACTGGAATAAGAACTATGATCATTGATCACTAATTATAATAACCCAGATTTGAGTTTTGGATAGTTTTTGTTATTTAAGAGATCAGGATGTTGGGATACCTTCGAGAAATCACTATCATCTTAAGTATAAATGGTCAGCAAACATTTTAATCTAAAATATGGTAGGGGTAGGATTATGATAATTCAGAGTTCATAATGAAATCACTTGCAATCAAAAGTTATATCATATGATGACATTTCAAACATCTTGAGAGCTATTCCATGTTAGAAACATACAAATACAAGACTATAATTGGCAACTTCAGCAATAGTAACTGAGTTCAATGGATGGTACTTGAAAGTGGTCAGAGTGTCTATTTTTCATATGTTCAAAGTATGAAGCCGCACCCTAAATTAAAAAGCTTGTGTTGTAGGTGCAATATGAATAGAATCTGAGTGGTACAAATACATAACATGTTAATCAATTGTATGGGATCCGAGCCTATCAACAAAATGATATCATTATTGACATGTGTATTTCTTCGTGTATGGACTCTAGAGTACAATGAATTTCATTATAACAGATTGAGGAAGAACATGTCTATTGAGTGAAAGAAGTCTACTATTATAGATGCATCGTGTGCATTTTCAAAAGAAGAAACATATGATACATAATTCTGCAAATCAAAGACTAAGAAAATCCTACACTGCTTGCTGCTACACACTTGCCCAATTCTGAGATTAAACTTTTCATTCAAACAGTAGAAGGTAGTCAACATATAGATAGATTTGAAACACACAAGCAATTAGAAAATACCCAACCCATGTCAAACAAGTTTGATGACAACGCTAGGAAACAAATTAAGCATAAAGCACTTAGTGCCTGTAACAGAGGTATATAAATAAAGAAACAGGAAAAATATCACTTTCTTATGTGATCAAGAATTCTTGCATGCAATTTTTATAAAAAATGGGGCACTGAATGCAACTGATTTGATAATTAAGTAGCATATAACACAAGATAATTGTCTAATTGTAACACAAGTTTTTGAGATAGCTTTCAAAAGAAAAATGCAAAACTACAGACATGGTAGGTTTAACAAAGAACAAAATATTTAACAAAAGCATTTCTGACCACATATAAGAATGTAGACTCCAAAGGGAGATGACAAAGAAAAAGAGAAACAAGCAAAAATCATTTTCTTACCTAATCAAGAATGCCTGCAAGCAAATTTTACCAGAAACAGGGCATTGAATGCAACAGATTTGATAATACAATAGCTTATAACATAAGACAATTGCCCAGCCGTATAAAAATATCTCAAGACAACTTCTAAAAGAAAATTGCAAAAGTACATATATGGTAGGGCTAAAACAAATGAACCCAATATCTATAACAAAAGAAAATTCCCAGACATATATAAGAATACAAACTTCCAAAGGGAGATAACAGACATCGCCTGTTAAAACTTAAGAGAAAAGTTCAAGTCGCACCTAACAAAAGTCAGCTATTGGACTATTTAAAGTACAATGCAAATCAAATAAAGAATGAAATCCACAACCAGTCAATATGCCATGCTCAAGATACATTGAAAGTAGTAAATCAATACCATAAATAAGGCCCATGAAACCTACCAAAAAAAACTATTATGAATTTAGTATGGGGGGTTACAAGATTATGAAACAACATTGCTGAAACTAATCTTGAAGATTACTAAATTATTCTCTCTTCCTTTAGCAATGCATCATTTATTACATAAGACATTAAAATTCGGGATGGTAGGCTTTTATACTAACTTATCATCTTTTCTTTGTTGCACTTTTCTTGGATTTCTTCGAAGGGTACCAGTTACCGTGTGTTATTGTTGACCTTAGTGGATGTTCAAGATGATAAACTGTATTACATTAAATCCCTCTGCTCTGCCTTTCCCTTCTTACAATTACAAGGCATCTCCTTTGTCATGTCATACATGACTTGTATGAATACACAATGAAAAAGGGTCATGTATTAAACAGGGAGCATCTACAAAAATAATTGCATCTCCTAATAGTGAAAAAACAACTCGCCTTATTCCTCATGCATTATATTCATCGAAAGCAACAAGAGAGAAAGTTGCATCATGTCAATTGTTGCATCATTTGTCCCCTCTTCCTTTTCTAATAAATAAATCTGTAAACGGTTTATCATAAATGAGTGCAAACAACCATTGTAATTGCATCTATTAAGTAGGCAATGATATAAGTATGCACCTTACAGCCTGCTCTACCTAGTGACAGAGAAATGGCTTTGTCAATTCCTCTCGAAGCTCCAGTTACAACAGCCACTGGGGCTTCAACCTTTTTAGGAGTTTCAGAAGTTGCTTGTTCAATTGATGCAACTTGAGCCTTGACACCTGCATGCCAACATAATAAGGCGCAAAGTTCACTTCCTGTAAAAGCCTTCATGACAAAACAATAATTATTTGTATCCTTGTTTGTTATTTCTTGGTTTAGAGTATGAATGGCTAACACAAACACACATAACCATTAGTTATTTTATTTCTTTTCCTCAATATATGAGATAGAGAGTAATTTGTCGTTAGGCAAGGATAGAATAGATAGCAATAAGTTAAGCAGAGTTGTTTAAGCAAAAGTAAAACAATTGACATTCATGGAAAGACACAACTAAGTCAATCCCATAAAACTATATTTAAGGCTAATAATAGCAAGTTGTGGTGTTTCCAAGGAAAATTCAAGGTGGTCATCAAAGGACCACAAAGACAAATCTGTCTGTGCAAAAATATATTGTAGGATTTGACCCAATAAACTGCATGTAGATGCACCAAATGCAAACTATCTGGGCTCGTCCCATTTCAACATAATTAAAAGATAAATAGATTCATTTAGGTATAGTGATTGAATAAACAAAGAAACTTCAAGGCAAACAATAATTGTTGCCTTCTCCCATTTTATCTTATTGTAATCTTATCTCATCTCCTAAACAAAAAAAATTAAGGAAAAATCCAATCTACAATAAAGTAGTTGACATACAAATTACCATTTTAATTTGTCAATGCTTGTATATATTAGGCAATTCCACACATAACATAGATTGCCCTACACTGATGACCAAATATTCAAAGGAATATAAAAACTTTAAGCGTGGACAACCAAAAAAAGAGGAAATGTGGAACCAAAGCTCTAATAATCCATTAGAATCCCTCGTAAATAAGGAGTAGTTACATGTTCCAAACAATTCTGAGCTCCATTGTATTTACAACTCCCAAAAACATCACAACAGTTAATTTTTCAGGCCAGGTGAGAAAAAATTGGATATGTTATAAACTAATGTTCTCCAAACAACATTACATCTACATTATCAAAAATATTAGGCTAGTTAAGCCTTCTCCCAAATTCTAAGGTTATTTGAAAAGTCAACAGAAGGAAAATGGGACATGAGAACATAAGTTAATAGACTTTCGTGTACTTATGTAAGGATAAAGAGACTACAAATATTTACTGATGCATCTTGAAAAATGGAAAGCATATATTATTAAAAAAATAAACTGCAATGAATCAGGTCAAGCATCTTCAAGGAGCATCCATTAAGATCTCCAATGATAAGCATAGGTTCTTTGGAGGGCAGAGTAATTTAGAGAAACAAGTGAAGCTAAAAATCAAAGCAGTGATTAGAGAGACTGTAGAAGACATGAACATATTAAAGGTATGTTGCACACGGAGAAGGCAGAAAGTGATCTCATCAAAAATAAGAGCTTGGAAAGCTGTTTTCAATCTATGCTTAAGGGTCAAAAAAATCTGGTTCTCATAAACCAGAAAGGATTTCATTTGAAACCACCCAGCAAGTTGAGTAAAGTTAAAATTTGACAAAGCACCAAAGGGGAAAGTCAGAGAGTGGAGGAAATTCCTAAAGGAGGAGAGGAGGGACACATATTTTTTGTCAATGCCTGAGTAAAAATTTTAAAAATGTGGTAAAGACAAGTCACAAAGGCCTCCTCATGGGTCTGAAGTTAGGCATTGAGAAGATATCAGAAGCTAATAGTGAAAGGAGATATGAAATTCCTCTACGAAGTTGTGTCACCGCATTCGATGAAGACATGGTTCTAAAAGAGCATCCTCATAAGCTGGTTGAGATACCCCTTATTTACAAATGGTTTAACAGTGATGCTTATCTTCTTGAGCAACAAGAGTTGTTCCAGAATCTCTAAACAATTTTGGTTGACATCTGAACTCATTGAAAGAATTAATAGCTTAATCATTATGTTGAACAGGGACCTACCCCCTGCGCCCCCCCCCCTTAAAAAAAAACTAGTTACCCGCTGTTCTGGCATTTCAAGCACTTGGGGAGCCCTAGTAAATGTACACAAACTGCTGAGAACTTCATCAGGGACTCGGGGACTTGCTGGTCATTTCAGGGATGCTCTGGGCAGATTTCATGGATATTCTAGGCATGTAGTTTTAGTTTTGAGTCTTGAAAATGGACATGAATAATTAAATACCATTATCATTTTCTCCATCAATATCTTTTTGTATTACACTAAATCTAAATATGTTGTACAAATTGCAGCTTAAAATATGGGTTTAGTATGATGGATTTGTATTTGGATCCTACAACTAGCATATTGTAAATGACTAGAAAATATACCTATAAAAGGGTAAACACATAGAACAGTTAGACTCTTCTTTTATGAAGTGGCTAAGAGTTTTACAATTCTGGAAGTGATTAGATCATAGGATCCATATATTTTGGGATTCTACTTGTCTTTTGTGCACTGTGGGCATGGCAAAGTTTATAAATTATGTTAGAACCAATGCCATTTCTAGGTCTAAGCCATGACAAATTCATGACAATGTAGAGATGTCTATGATTTCCCCGAGACTAATTATTCTAGGGAAGATGGATTCATTTGGATTCAAAATGAATCCAACATAAATGTCACGTTTTTGGGTACTCTAGAATATAAAAAAATGATGAAAAAAGCTCATTAAATATACCTTCTGTGGAATTCTAGAACCTAAAACTTTGTTTCAAATAATTGAACCCCATCGATATTTTTAAATGCTGTCAAACTTTATAAATTTTGTTAAGGGAAATGAGCAAGGACAAAAATTCTTGGAACATTTATAAAGTGTAATGTAACATGGTATTTTGTAGTTCCTAGAAAATGCCTAAGCCCTTTCAACTATCAGGGGCAGGTGGGTATAGGAATATTGTCATTACTATATGCATCAAAAAACAATTTGATCAACAACGGAAATATGGTGAAGGGAGCAGATTTCAAAGAATGAATCAGTGTTTTCATTGGCATGTTCGAGGAACATAGATGGAATAGAGTGGACACTTGCAAGGATCTTCCTTATTAGTTTAAATTGGTTAATTAATAATTTAAAGGGGTTACCATTGGAATGATAAGTATAGTGATTGCAATGGATCTGCTTTACTGACATAAAAAGGAAGATACCAAAATGGAGTGGAGTTGAACATCAAAAGTTTGGAAATATAACAGATTGCTAGCAAGAAATTCACTGCAATGGATTTCATTATATTCAATTTATTACAAAATGCTAGAACTGTTTTCTCAAGACTGTGGAAACTGCCACAGTATTGAATAATACTTCCCTCGTGCTTCCAGAGCATCATTTCATGTAATGATGCTTATACAAAAGATAAATTAATCTATCACAACTTTATCACTTGTTGTACCACTAGAAGTTGGAAAACCATGGACTAGATAAAATACAAGCCTTCAACCATGACCATCACTTCCATGATGCATTTTACAACAAAAATATTTGTATAGATAAACATTGTGTGCTTGGCTAAAGACCACATTGTGTGCTTGGATGAGAATTGCATGCTTGGAAAAAGGACACATTGTGTGCTTGTCTGAGAATTTATGTCTTCCACTTTGAGGTTCAATGCATGGACAATCTTGGTTGGAAGCAGAACTATAGAACAACCTGAA
>APFE031028093.1:132087-175797 GCA_000404065.3 Pinus taeda | reverse complement strand
AGGCGTTGATCTATCTTTTCTATATTTTTCTTGAGCTGGTTTCATAACACATTATTATCTTAGGGGCCTCTTTCCCAAGATCCATTTCATTTTTTCAAATCTCGGGGGCCTCTCCCCCAAAATCCATTTCAATATTTTAGATCTTTGGGGCCTCCCCCTAAGATCTGGATCAAACAAGATCATATGTTCAGTATTTTACGGCTGAGAATGAGAATTTGACATAGAACTTGCAATTTCCAGGCAAGAGGCAAAACAACTCCGTGCATCAACGAATAATGCAGTTTCTACACACGTTTACTTAGACGAGATGAGAGTAGAGATACTTTATGAAGTATCAATACTTGGAGAAACCATGCGGAAGCTCTATGTGGGGTTTTTCATCGTAAAATAAATGTTTTTTTTCTGTTTTCATGTCCTAATTGGAAAATTTTTAAAGAAACACCCTGAATTTATATGTATATATAAATGAGGACGAAATTCCCCATGATACATTGGAAAAAAATGGGAGGTGATTTTAATCACTAAATAATAATGTAAATATATATTATATATATATATATATATATATATTAGTTATTTAATAAAAATAAATAAATAAATTATTTAAATATATATATATTGGTGAATCTCGACCAGACCTATATTATCTATAAAGTCATGGAAATCTTTCACTGAATTATAAAATCTTGTAAGCAATCTTTGGAAAATCTTTCATTAAATAATAAAACATTGTGAAGTCTTGACGAATGTTTTGTTAAATTATAAAACCATTTATGATAATAATAAAACATATTCATTAAACTGTAGTATACTAACATACGTGTTTGGAAAAAAGAAACATAATTTTCACTTCCTACAAACAATGTTGCAAGTTTTAGTGGCCACGTTTGTCATGGTAGGAGAGATTAATGTTTTCTCTACCACTTTTGTCAAGCTACCACTTTTGCCAAGCTATCAAATTTCTTTCTTATTCCATAGACTCCAACTGCGAGATAAAAAAAAACACATCAAGTTTGTTTAGCCCAACACGCCAACAAGTAGCAAGCCCCAACTATATAATATAATGAAGTAGTAGGTATCCCAAAGGCCTGAAGGGGATCTAATGGAAAGAATTGACCGTTGTCAGAAGCCTCCCAATCAATATATAAATATATAAATATAGATTTATTATTATTTTAATTGGAAATCTTCAATTAAATAATAAAATTTAATTATGTCTCTCCCAATCTAAATTTCTTATTAGCATAATTCACTAACTTCATACCATTTTTAACAACGTTGTAACATGTGGATTAATTTCCTTTTTGGTGCACAATCTCTGCCTTTTAGGACAAGATGGTGCAGTGACCCAACCCCAGAATTAACATGGATCTAAGCTGATAGAATTTCCCCTTTAAATAGTCTATGCTCACATGAATACCATGGTATTACCATGGGTCATCATAAACCTGGAGCTTAAAAATGACTATTAGTAATTTATAAAAATTAATAAAATTAATAATTGATTTTTATTTTATTCTTTTATTTTAACGAAGTTAAAATGTTTAAGTGACATCAAATTACAAGATCCATTTTTACTCTTGATCTACCAAGCCCCGAGAGGGATCAAATATTTTTTCACTCTATGTTAATTTTCATGTCATGATATTTGATCCGGAGTAAAGATGGATCTATGCTAGTTTAATTCACCCTTTAAATAGGTTGCATTCCATGTGAATACCATGGGTCAATACCATGTGCCATCTTTATTTTTATTTATACTAATATTAGGGTTAATAATGTTTTTTTGCATGGTATTAATAATAATTTGGCCCATAGGCTTTACCTAAATATAACACATTTTTCGAGTGTTTGTAAATATAAGGTGGGTTATGGAGTAAATATAAAAAATGTTTTATTTATTTACCATACCTCTCATTTATTTATATTTTTATTAATTTATCATACCCTTTTTTATAAATATGGTATTTGGCCCATAGGATTCAATTAAATAAAACCTCTTTTTTGGGCCTTCTTAAATAGAAAGAGGGTTATGGACTAAATATAGAAAGAGGTTTTATTTATTTACCATACCTATAGTTTATTTATATTTTTTTTATTTACCATACCTTTGAAGTATAAAAAGATATTTTATTTATTTACCATACCTCGACTTTATTTATATTTTTATTTATTTACATGCTTGCGTGTTCATAAATATAAGGTGACATATGGAGTAAATATAAAAAAATGTTTTATTTATTTTCCATACCTCTCATTTATTTATATTTTTATTAATTTACCATACCTCTTTATAAATATGGTATTTGGCCCATAGGATTCACTTAAATGAAACGTTATTTTTGAGCTTTCTTAAATAGAAAAAGAGTTATGGACTAAATATAAAAAAGGTTTTATTTATTTAACATACCTTTAGTTTATTTGTATTTTTATTTATTTACCATACTTTTGGAGTAAGTATAAAAAGAGCTTTTATTTATTTACCATATCTTCACTGTATTTATATTTTTATTTATAACTATCATAAATACATTTTCTTGAAAATGAGGGTGAATGGAAGATTGTATCTCCTAATTTCGAGGCTAAATTTATTTTTTTTACCCTCTCCCTTAAAATAAGGTGGGCTAACCTCCATACCTAATTTTTTTATAAAATAAATTTGAGGCGATTTTTAACAATGTACTATGATACAAAATATTCATCCAATAAAAATATAAAACCCCTTAATTTAGCCCAAGGGTGAAAATTTGCCCCTAAAATTTTCCATGTCTAAACAACATAAAAAAGAGTTTGTTAAAACTCGCAAGAACATACAGGTTACCATGATGTATGTGCAAGAGTGGACAATTTGATACAAAGGCGCACCACTTGACTTAATGAAGAAAATGAAGCCACGAGCAGAGATGGAGAAAGCAAAGGTTAGAATTTTGATTCACAACAACAAGTAGCTCGCCTCATTCATTGGCAACATCCATGCCTCATATGTACGGTTGTTTAGTAGTTTGTATGTCTTAGTGAGAACAAACTAGATCCCATCAGTCGGTTCACTCACCAAAGCTAAACCCAAGAACCAAGTCTGGAAAGCGATCAAACAGTACTTCGAGCAGGTGAGACAAAATGCCACTAGAGAAGACTTGGAATTGAACAGACAAAAAATGAAAAATTTCATTGGTGGTCCTATCCAAGTTAGAACAATGATGCTCATTCTTTAGAATGCACTACACATAGGTTCCAAGATAGTGATCTCGGATGCCATGGAGGCCAGAGACTGCTTCCAGCCAGACACCATTACACAGTTTGGGGACATCATCACACAATATCAAGGTTGGCACCAATATTTGAGTGAGAAACAACAAGTGGAGGTTGCTGAGCTAGACTTTTCCCAAAATTAAGCATCATAGCGTTGTGTCTTGTTAGGCTCTCAATTTGCCTCTACCCTATTTTGTCTTATATGGGTACAAGTGTAAAATGTAATATTATTTTTAATTATGTTGTAAGTGAAATTCCAAGTGCCAATTTGGAATATGAAGAGTCGTCATGGAATGTAATGTGTCATTTTGTAAAAAAGTTGAAGAGTCATGAGGGTAGTCTAAAGGTCACAAAGGGGTGTTCAAGAGTCACCCCTTATTGTTATAAATAGAACCTCATAACTCATGTAAAAGGCTTTTGAGAGCCAAGCTTTTGGCTAGGTTTAGGATTAGGAAGAGTTTGGGAGTATTATGAAGAGCCTTGGCTTCTTCGTAGCATAGAGAAAGTATAATTCTTTGGAAGAGAAGGTGTCCTTGATTGTAATGTTCCATTATTGGGGCTAGTTGTTATCAATGGTGTATGTATGAATGGAACTTTCACTTATAATAATAAAATCAGAACCAACATGTTTTCATGGATATGTTGTGAATATAGTAGGACTATTCTTGTTGTATTTTCAATGTATGTTATTTAACTTACGCTTATTCCTATGAACTATTTCGCTTGGATCTATATGAATCTTGTTAAATGTGTGTTGTTGTATTAACTCATCACTTTAACTTGTGGGATATTCTAAATCTTAGCTTGTGATGTCATTTTCCTCATGTGTTCCTTTCAAGTTGCGTACTATGACATGCTTCCAAGGGGCACACTTTCTTTTCCATTCATGTGTTGGAACCTTCATGCATCACTGACTCTCCGCAGGGTCCCACACTTGCTCTCACCCAAAGTTATCATACTTACCTCAACGCGTTTTAATAGTCAAGACATAACATTACCACCCACTGCTGGGACTCCTACTCTAAACAATGAGAGATATAGTTGGGACTTCATATTGGGGAGATCCCCTGAATGTTGTTAGGTCCAACACTATCAACATTTCTAGCACTAGAAGGAGGAACAGATGACAAGATAATCCCTTGAATTTTGTTTTGAATTTCTGCACACATTTAATGACATCTCACCAAATCATAACCCTAACATGTTTTTCTAGACACACAAATCTGAAAATTTCAATGATAATTATTGATGACTTGTCCAATTTGAAATTCAATGGCAAGGGTGAAATGACCTTATTTGAACATACCACACAATTTCTTGATTTATATGCAAATTACAACATCCACTATGAGGATGTTGGTTATAGTTTTTTCATTCTCATGTTCAAAGGGCGCGTGTGAGAATGGTGTAACACATTGCCTAATGACTCCATTCACTCTTTCGAACCACTTTTCATAGAGTCAAGTCATGCTTTCGATTTCTCTTATCGTAAAGCTCTTAATATGAAAATTTTAAAATTGCGAAAAGCAACTTATGAATCTGTTCAGGATTTTCACGATCGTTTCGTCCATTACTCCTTTGAATATCCTAAAGATGAAGTTGACTGGTATTTATTGGTAGACATATTTTGATATCTTGTTCAAATTTTAGAAAGTGCACACGAGTTAGAATATTTTGAACCTCTCCCAACATACCTCGGTGTTAGGGCTTCTAAATCTGTAATGAACATGGTTGTTGCTCCATGTGACCCTTCATTCCCTTCTCATCAAATAACTTTAGTTCTGTAGCTAGAGGTGGGAGAAATTGAGAATTCATCTTTGGTCTACCACCATCTTCTCCTACCCCACTTACTGAGAAGTTAAGCGTAGGTTTGGACTGTGACTTTGACAGTTGTGATGAAGTGCTATCTCCTTGTTTTCCACACTTTGGTCCATATGATCATCTGGATTGTGATTTGTTGTGTTCACTTGTTTGAGATCTCTCTCTTGATTTTCACGAGGATCAAGTTAGGGATGCAGCTGGTGTTGAACAACCAACAGATAGTTGCAATACCCTAATTCACCCAAATTTATTTAAAAGATGCTTCTAGAGCTCATTTTCACATTCAATCTTAGAGCTCTATAATTCCTGAGGAGATAAAGGAACCTTCAGTGCGATCGTCGTCGCTTTTTTGGGCGAGTTTTCCTTTCTTTGTCTTTTGCCACTTTTTCTATCGATTTTTGTCGTTTGACTTGTGTGAGTGTTATTTAACTTGTTTCTCTTCATGGTTGTTGGAATTTTAACTTGTTTTAACTTTTCAAAGTGTTGTTTTAAGTTTCAGATTTCCTTTCCCAAGTGTCTCATTAGTTTTCCTATTTTTGCACCAATGGTTGTCGTTGCGGTGACTCTCCTCACATACTTCATTTTCCTTCCATTTGATTAATTATTGCACTTGATTCATGTGAATTTACTCACACTTAGTTACATCTGCACTCCAATTCACACTATCTTTCATATCCGTTCATTTTCGCACTTCGCTTGGGAAAACCTCCACATCCATTGGATGATTTCAACTTTGCCCAGCTGGAACTTCACAATCCTAAGGCTAAAGCCACAAGCTTGGCCTATGTAATTGCATAGTTTGTAGTCCACACTGGCTCCAACTGCACACTACATAGTTCCAGGATCCAACCTATCATCTCGGCCACTGAGACTGCACAATGTGCAGTCTTTCCCAGGCCTCTGCCCAGGCTGAACCACACATTGCACAATTTCAAGCCACACGATTCAACCTTGGTTGTTGGTACTTCATAGTGCAGAGTTCCCATAGGCATAGAGTCACTCTTACTAATGAGAATTGCGTAATCCTCCCCATCTGATGCCCATTTTGCTGCTTGAACTTACCTTGTAAGTAGATTTTCTTAAGACTGATATTTGTATGCCATGAGTGTCTTTTTTGTCTGACAGGTACAAAATTTATTGAGAACCTCTCCAACGGTCACTATTACCATGGCACCTAAGAGAGATTATTGAAAAGAAACAATTGACAAAAGTACTTGGGAAGCAGTTTAGCAGACGTTAATTCATTTTCCAGTGTATGCAAATACTCAATTGTTTATATAAAAATGATCATAATTGACATGGAAGCAGGTTAAAGATGCTTTTGCAAACGACTTTGAGGAAGACTTAGAGGAATGCCAATTTTATCTTAGCATCCAATAGTCAGGGCTATACAAGGTTGCATGCAGGTATCCAACTTTCCTATGTGCATATTTCATCAGCTAGATTGTCTCACACATTGATGAGAATACATGAAATTGAGCAATGCCACCAGGAAAAACCTTGCCACCTTCCAGGAAGAAGATTATCAATGCATATATCACTTAGCCAAGTGAGTGGAGGGAATGGACTCACTTTTCTATGACACCCACAACCATGTGAACACAAGAGACATTGTTAAAGGCTGGGTGAAAGAGCCATCGAATTTTTGACAAACACCCACCCATGTTAAAAGACAAAGTCCCTCAGGAATGCCTATCATATCTTGGTTATCTTCGCTTACCAGATCCATGGTCAGGAGAGCATGAGAATCTTTCCTGAAGGGTGGGTAGTCTTATTGGACGAAGTGGTGAATGATGGGAAGTATTTCAAATGGTTAAATTTTTTGGCTCGATAATTAAAGGTCCATGTAGCACATGCTTAAAATCCTCCCAAGGGTCAGCAAGAAAGGTTGTATATGTTTTCCTACTTACAGGATGAAATCTATGCGCAACAATAGTTCCTTGGCATGAAATGGACATGGACACTACGAGAAACTACCATGCACATCTATTGCAAGTTTCTTTTGGAATGCAATTATCGATGATTAATGGAACGACTAACTAACCACTTCATCATGCTGTTGCACAAGATCATCTTTGAAGAAGATTCAACTTGCATGTTATGACAAGGAATGGAGGCAATAACAAACATTACTGTTTGGTATGCCTCACTAGGTGGCACCTTCATTAGACTCTTTGGTAGAGAGAAGCATCTTCATGTTTTCCTAAGGTACGCCCACCGACAAACTTGTCATGTAAGAAGTATCATACCATCTTACCATAGGGTTGTGAGTAGTGTTGCATAGGAAGAATAAAGAACCATGGTCCAATCTTCCTTTGCAGACTGGATTATACGAGATAAAGAACTTGAAATTCATGGATGTCGAGGTAAAGGAGATAGTGAGATTTGAATTTGGAAATTGGGACTTTAATTTGTATGATCCTCATAATGTTTGTAAAGACAATTGTGTGAGAGTTTACTTTCTTTGGAAAAACGAGGAATTCCATTGGTTGGAGGAGGATTTGTGGAGGTAATGATTCAATGCCTCCAGACTCCATGAGTCGGTGAGTTTAACACAAACTTCACAGGCTGCTCCACAGATATTAGCAAGTTTGGAAGAAACAAAAACAGAAGGCACCAATCTCGTTCAGGACAAGGGAAAGAGGAAGATTTTTGATAGTCAAGAGGGAGAAAAAATATGCAAGATGAAAGTAGATCCTCTTCTCATGAAAGAAGCTTTGAAAACATAAGCAAAGAGGAAGTAGAGGATACAAAGAGTAGAGCGGAGGAAGAGAGAAAATCATAGGTTGTAGGAAGCAGAACTAAAGCTATAGGAGACAAAGCATAAGTTGAAGTAAGAATCGGAGTTCGGAAGAAGAGAATGAGAAGAGAAGCAGAAGCAAGAAGAAGAAAAAGGGCAAGGCACAATGATAGAGGAAACAATACTAATACAGGTTGAAGAGAAGGAACAAAATGAACTAGTAGATGAGGAGGAAGGTGAACAAATGCAGGATCGAGAGATTTCTTAGAATATTGATCTATTGATTGAAGTGACAAACATGGAGATGGAACATGAGCTACAAAATGAAAATGTTGGTCTGATGTCAAGTGCACCACAAGTCACTGTACAGTCTCCACTACCTCTAGTAGTAGGGCCAGCACCGAGCGAGTATTGGGGTGTTATTCCCCTTAATGATGACCTGATCATGGATGTGTATAACATATCATTCAATGAGTTCCAAAGGAGGATTCTACAAGCATGGATAAATTGCTTTCCGGATGGTCATGCATCACCTACATTTGTTAGAGAAAGGGTATTAGTGTCAGACACCAGGAAGCATCCAAATGCCATTGTCGAAGCTAACTTGGCCTATTCAAGAACAACAAAATAAAACATTCAGTATTTTATGGTCAAGAATGAGTAATTGGCACAAAAATTGTAGGTTGGCTGACAAGAGGCGGAACAACTCCACATAGCAGCACCAAAAGTAGTTTCCACACATGTTTACTTAGAGGAGATGAGAGCATAAATAATTGCTAAAGTATCAACACTTGGAGAAACCATGCGGAAGCTCTATGAGGGGTTTGTCACTGTACATAAAGTAGTTGTTCATTTGCATGGCCTGAAGCAGTAGAGCAAAGTGTTTGTTAAAACTCTCAAGAACATACAACATTCAATTACCTATGTGCAAGACCATACATTGTGATAAAAAGGGGCACTGCTTGACTTAGTGAAGAAAATTAAGCCACAAAAGGGCTAGAGAAAGCAAAGATTCGAATGTGGATTCAAAAATAAAAAATCACCTCATTCATTGGCAACATTAAGGCGTCATAGTTATGTTTGTTCAGTAGCTTTGATGTCTTGGTGAGAACACACCAAATCCCATCAGTCAATTCACTCACTAAAGCTAAACCTAAGAACCAAGTTCGACAAGAGACCGAAGAGTATTTGGAGCAGTTGAGACAAAATTCCACTAGGGAGGAATTGGAGCTAAACAGATAGAACATGTCGAATTCTATCAGTGGTCCTATCCAAATCACAATAATGTTGCTCATTCTTTAGAACAAACCAGACATAGGTTCAAAGAAAGTGTACCCAGATTCCATGGAAACCATGGTCCGCTTCCAGCCAAGCACCATTACGCAGTTTGGGGAACTCATCACACAGTATCAAACATCGCACCAATATGTGACCAAGAAGAAAAAAGTGGAGGTTATTGAGCTATTCTTCATGTAAACTCAAGCATCATAGTGTTGTGTCTTGTTAGGCTTTCAAGCTGTCTCTACACTATTTTGTCTTATATGGGTATAAGTGTAAAATGTAGTATTATTTGTAATTATGTTGTAAGTGAAATTCCAAGTGGAAATATTGGAATATGAAGAGTCATCATGTAATGTAATGTATCATTTTGTAGAGAAGTTGAAGATTCATGAGGGTAGTCCAAAGGTTACAAAGGGGAGTTGAAGATTCACCCCCTCTTGTTATAAATAGAACCTCATAACTCATGTAAAGGGATTTTGGGAGCCAAGATTTTGGCTAGGTTTAGGCTTAGGAAGAGCTTAGGAGTATTGTGAAGAGCGTTGGCTTCTCTATAGTTTAGAGAGAGTATAATTCTTTGGAAGAGTTGGTGTTCTTGACTGTAACGTTCCATTATTGGGGCTAGTGATTTTCAATGGTGTATGTATGAATGGAACTTTCACTTATAATAATAAAATTAAAGCCAACATGCTTTCACACATATGTTGTAAATATAGTAGGACTATTCTTGTTTTATTTGCAATGTATGTTATTTAACTTATGCTTATGCTTATAAAATATTTCATTTGGATTTATATGAATCTTCTTGAATGCGTGTTGTTGTATTAACTCATCACTTTAACTCGTGGACTATTCTCCATCTTAGCATGTAATGCCATTTTGCTCGGGCATTCCTTTCAAGATGTGTACTATTATAGGCTTATGAGGGGTGCACTTCCTTTTCCCTTCATGTGTTGTAGCATTCATGCATCGCACTTGACTTTCCACAGGGTCACACACTTTCTCTCACCAAAATTTATCATACTTCCCTCTGCGTGTTTTCGCAGTCAAGGCATAACATTACCACCCATTGTTGGGGCTCCTACTAAAAATAGTGTGAAGTCTAGTTGGGACTTCATATCGAGGAAATCCACTAAATTTTGGCAAGTCTAGCACTATCAACATTTTCCTAAGACATTTTAATTTTGAGGCTAATTAATTAATTTTTTGTCTTAGGATTTAATTTTCATTTTGCCAAAAAAATTAATTAATTAACTTAAGAGGGGATTAATTGTTTTTTCTACTCTCTAATATTTTAACCATGGTGTCTAAGTATGAGAGACCATACATTAAAATATTTTTTACCTAAGATTTACAATTTCAATGCTCAAAAGGGGATACCCATTCAACATAGACCCTCATAATACATTCTAAATTCTGCGACAGAATATGATCTAGCAAACCAAGTGATTTGTAATAAAATAATTTATCCAATTAACTTAAATTATTCCCAAATAACTTTTACATAATACTTGACTATAACACTAGGAATCACTTACGAATTTGATGAATAATTCCACGCTATCTTTGGCGTGAGTCTGGAGGAAAAAACTCTGCCAACCATCCGTGTTTAGAAACACACATGAGTTAGTGAGACTAAATACCTCCTAGGATGAAACTTTCCACCAAAATACTAGGCTTACCTAGGGTTTTAAATTACATAACTTTTATAATGGGTTTACATTAACACATGAAACTACTGATAAATAATTTGATTTTGTTCAAAAAATTGGTACTTTTGTTTCCTTGGAACTTTGACAATATGAGTGCAACATCTGGCTCCATATGGGGACACGTTCCTTTTATGAAGTAACGTGAGAACCCCAAAATCCTGCCTCCAAGAAAACATAAGTCCATTAAATAAATATCCATTCAAAATCAAAATCATCATATACACATAATAAATATCTTTGGAATAGAAAAATATACTCTAACAAACTGAAATACAAAAGACATAATATAAATGCATGAAATATAACTATCTAATGACATGAAATAAAATGGAGTAGGGTTATAAATACTCTAGAAATGATTCCCCATGGCATCAAATATCATCAATGTGGATCAATCTTGGGCATCTACTGAATGACTTGTAGATCACTAGGTTGCTTTTCATATGTCCCTTGTTGAATTTTTACCCTCTTTGGTTGGTGTGATTGCTCATCATTGCACAAAGAAAAGTTGGCATATTGACTGCACAAACGATGACTCAAAATATGGCAGGTGACCCTATGGCACAACTTGTTAACCATTTTCCAGCTTCTTTGGAACTTCCACATGATATCTTCTTTCTACTTCTCTATATACTCTGACTATGCAACTTGTTGTTGTAGGAATAGTGGCATAAGATAGATCCATCGAAATAGAACCACCCATGTCATATGCAAACTTCCTGTACTTAAGTATTCCCAACACATATGGCACATCAATCACTGCTATGTCCATGGTGATGATTTTTTATTGGTAATAAGCTAAGGGAACTTGTAAATCCTTAACCACACCAAAGACTTCAACTTTACTAGAGTCCATGGAACAAATGTTATGGTAAGGTCGTAAGGTCGTGAAATTCTCAAGTTTGATTTTTCCATAACTTTCTTTGTCATAATGTTTGTAGATGCACCAAAATTAGGCACACAATTATGAAGCAATCAGTCATTTATGTCCACAGTAAGAAAGAACGACTGATTGTCTTCATTAGTCATATAATAGTTAATATCATTTCATTTAATTTCTTCATCCTTGTGATTATTTTAGTCATTGTTTTGCTTAAGTATACCCGAATCCTTGAAGAAAGATGCCCTTTGAGATGGAATTTTCAACAATTCAAGCACTGGGATAGACATTTTAATGTTGTTTATTCATGCTGCCCAATCCACTTTTCACCAAGACTTATACCTTTCATAATTAACTTGCTTTTCTCAATTCAGATCTTTTCTTTTCCTTTGATAAATATAACCCTTAATTTTGGCGAGCTCTATAATCTTATCATGTGACGGTTTAATCACCATATGCTTGAGTAATGGGGTCCTTCTCTTCACTGAAAATGTTGATGGTGAGGGATGAAGAAATTATGTTGGCATATCGAATTTTGTTGGAGATATCTTGACTTGTGTTATTATTCTTTTTATTTCTACTTTCTTCCAAGAGTCTATTAGCAAATGCTCATCTACTTTCCTCATTAAAATTGTCACAATGTTTGCAGAAAGGAATATGTTCATCAATCATATGGCAGACTCAAGTGTTGTAGGAGGCCTTTGGTCATTTGCAGGATTTCTTCTTGACCAGGGATTATTATTCTTACCCTTGTTACTAATATTGTTATTCCTCGATGACATACTCTGCATTCACATTATTTCCATATGTACTAATTGATTATTCATCTCTCTTATTTGTTTGGTATGCTCAATTTTTATTTCCATAACCATTCAAGTTAATTCTTTCACATTTTTTTACTCTTCTTCTTTGATTTCCTTCCCTCTAGACATGACTTGAACTCTTTCAAATCCTAGGATTTATGACTTTTCTAAGGCTTCGTTATCCTTCTCCAATTCTTTAGTTCTGCTTTGGGGAACAACTAGAGTATTGGGACAAGCATGTCTTATCTCATACTAAACTTATACATGGTAAAACTCAAGATATGTTTAGACTGTCGTGTCACTAGGCTTGTAGTCATGAGCCATATCTTTTAGGAGTTTGTTGAATCTTTGGTTAAATTCTTCTACCATCTCATTCTCTCTTTTCTTAATAGTATTAAACTCTTTAACCACGAATTTTCCTTCTCTCTCATCCCCATATTTCTCTTTGAATGTATGAAGGAGAGATCTCAAATAATTAAAGGTATTATCGGCTTTATCCTTAAACCAGTTAAGAGCACCATCTTCTAGGGAAAGGATAAATAACTTCATTCTCACATCTTCATGATTGTAATCGGTAGTATAAGAAAATAATTGAATGAAGTAGTTGAATTTATTTATATGTGCTTCAGTGTTGATGGCATTGTTCCCTTGGAGAAGTGGTAGATCTTTCATGGTAGATTCATTTCGTAAATCATGTGGATACCCATGGATGTTTGTGAAGTTTCAAGTCTTGTAAAAGTCACCCATGATGTCTTGATTCAGAGGGTTGATTAAAATAAAATGGAGATTAGGGAGGGAGTCCTGTCTGAGAAAATTTAGTCGCTATATAGAATGTAATTTGTTTAACCATGCTCTTATAACGTTTTTAGCATCAGGGGCGGGGTTAACCAAGCTACTAGGATTCCTTCTAGAGTAAGCTCTTATGAATGGATGTATAAGTGGAGTCACCACCCAAATAGGAAACCATCTTAAATGTCCAGGTGCTAAAAGTAAGAATGAAAAAGATGAGAGGATTATTGAGAGGAATAATGATAAGGTGATGAAAATATGAAGAATGATGAAAGGGAGTGCCAAAAAAATGTTGTGGAGTTGACGCGCTAATGAATATATTATAAGATTAGGAAGATTATAAGGATGTCATGAGGACTAAGGATAGAAAAATATATCCTCGATAGCGACGCCAATAAAATGTTGGCATTGAAAGGATAATGAATGGATTAGAAGATTATGAAGATTATCGTAAACCCCAGGAATGGAAATATCTATCCTCGACGACAACGCCAAAAACTTTTGTCGCTTATATTTTATAGGAATCGCGACAACCACTCAAGGTGAGGGTTGTCACTCTGATCCCTGCCCACTCCATTCTAGCTATCTCCCAATAATAGGCTATGGGGGGTAGTCCCTATGGAATTTGGTGAAGGACAACCAATTAAGAAGCAACTTGTTTGGGAGACACGGATTAGTGTCCCACCTAATTGGTTAAATTTAGCAAGATTAATGATTAGATTAGATTTTAAGTATGAGACCAGTTCCTTAGGGAGTCACAATTCTTGCTTAATATAAATTAATGCCAAGATATAATGAGATGGAAACCCACTTCTTGATATGATAAACTAACCTATATGAGATGCAAGTCCTAATAACTAAGTGAGATGCAAGGATGTTGGTAAATTTAAGATTAAATGCCTAGTATAAGTAGAACCACTCCCTTACCTATTTTCAGAAACAATATTCAGAGTAGGTTGTGGGATGGAATCCAACTGGATGCAGGTAAGGGCCTGATTAATTATAGCTCCCCTTGTGTTCCAACCACTTAAAGCCTCTGGTGTTGTAGAGAATATGGCTCTAGCGACTGCAAGATCATTGTGTTAACCACTAAGAAAAGTTGAATTGCTTAAGCTAATTGGAAAAGAGTTTTCCTAGGAGTCTATCAACCTAGCTAATTCTAGGAGGTAATTTTTACTGCAAGCTAGATCCTATAATGATCGTGTAAAGGAGATGAGTGACATTACAGGAATTAAGATTGTTTAAGTTGTTTTAGTACTTAATTTGAATTATCTTATAGCAAGAGTAATTAACAATGATGAGATAACAATCTTATACAAGATAAACACTTAAAGGCACAAGTGTAAGATTCAACTATAGATTAATCCACAAGATTCTTAACCAATTTCTTAACAAGAACTTAAAGCGATTTATCCACTTATCGATTAGCCACAAAGATAAAAGATGCCAATCAAAATTAAAAAATATATTTCAAAACAAGATTATGTCTGATCTTATTACATAATGCCAATTATTAAGAGAAACTCAAGCAGATTCACAAGATGCCAAAATGCCCAAGAGACTTATCACCAAGGTGATTTATGGTTTAAGTTTTTTAGTGAGTGAGCTAATTAGATGTGAAATATGAATTCTTATCGCGCATAAACTCACGAGAAGACACAATGTTAGTCACTTCCACCATGTAAATTCTAGGAACAAGTAACAACAAACTATAACATTGTGAAGAGACTTATGTACTTTCTGTTCCAAACACCATTTTATGAGAAATAAATGACTTTTATGACAATAGCAAGAGACTTATAACAATAGTAAGTAAATTATATTTAGATGTCAAATTCAAAGTGCATATGCTTACCCAATGTCGTAAAGATAAACTCAACTACCAAATAAAATTATCCAATTCAAGAATCACATGTATTAGCCCTCTTAAGATGTATTTTTCTACTGTTATACTTGACCCTAAATGTTAAATAGATCAGTAAGGAAAACACCCTATATCCAATAAATGACAAGCCAATAGTGACTAGCAATGATCAGTAAATTGCCCAACATCTTGCCAAAGCAAAATATGAGTTTCAAACACCTTTAACATGTAGTATTTGGTGATAATATAGATCTGAAACAAGTTATTAGAAAAATAAATTAACTAATATATTATCAAACTAATGATGCTACAACCAATGCCCTAAATGCCCAAAATAGGAAAAATTCACCAAAACTGAAAAAAAAAATAAAAATAAATAAATAAATAAATAAAATAAATAAAATTATCAAATTTTAGGCCCTCTTTAGTTGTTTGATTCAGAAAATTTCAGACATGATTCAGTAATTTACATAGTAAATTTGAGCAAGTAAATTTTTATATCTAAGCTAGATCTAAGATGCCCAAGTGGCCAAAATTTAGGAAAATTTAGATTTTGATATTTTGAGTGATTTTGATCAGTTAGATGTGATTTTATGGCTATTAGATCACTGTTATCACTTTTGTAATAAAACAAAGGTAAAATGATGGTTTAGAGAAAAAACCCTAGGCCCAAGGACTTGAAGATGAACTTTCCCAGCGTGTCCAAAATTTGGGGATGAATTTGCCAGGTGAAAATAAAACTTTTGAAGCCTAAAAACTTGCAAAACCACCAAAGAATCAACCCTAAAACTTCATAGATGAATCTAGGGAATATTAGACCAAAGAGGGGTAATGATAGGCCAAACAAGGCTAGTGTTGAAGGAAGAGGAGGCTAGGAGCCAGATCACGGTTCAAAAAGGCAAGAGGAGGCCAAACAAAGCCAACATTGAAGGGAGAGGAGGCCTAAAGGCTAGATTTTATGGATTAGAGGGAAAATGGATAGGGATTAGGGGTTAAAAATTCCATGACCCACCATAAGACAACCGTCTA
This sequence comes from Pinus taeda, assembly GCA_000404065.3. Taxonomy (NCBI): domain Eukaryota; kingdom Viridiplantae; phylum Streptophyta; class Pinopsida; order Pinales; family Pinaceae; genus Pinus; species Pinus taeda. Next base: position 159,632 of record APFE031028093.1, on the reverse strand, counting down.
AGGAGGAGAAGAGTGGCTGAGGCCTCATAGGGCCACAACCAACCCAAAAAAGTGCCTAAACCCTTGGTGCATAGGGCTAGAGGGAGGGTTGAGGCCCTTAGAAGCTACGACCTACCTCCAACTTACTAAAAACGATGACACAAAGAGCAAAAAGGTGGGCACAAGGGCCTTAGAGGCTAATGATGGATTGGAAGAGGCTCGATCTAGGCCTGGGAGACCTAGAAAGTGAAACCCTTGCTTCAATTTTTTTTTTCTCATATAGATCTGAATTTTGTTGCAAAATCTTGAGTGGGTAGACCTGCAAAATATTCTAGAGACTAGATCTTACCCTCAAGGGCCTCGATCTAGATCTACTTTAGCTTGATCTCTTAATTCAATTCACAACATTCATCACAACATAAGAAAGCCCATATTTAGTACATACCACAAATATTGAACATAGAACACCTTGAATTACACACCAAAATCTTTATTATGATAGAAAAAATAGTTCTCAGCACGACAATAGTTTACATGAAAGCTTCAACAATTTTCTAGCCAGAGATCATCATGTTAGAGTTTCAAATGACTCTCTAATTTAGAGTTAAATCCTCCAAGTGGAAAAATAATGATTAATTTCTTTGATCCTTATCAAAATAATATCGACCATAAAAAAATACTTGATCATCTTTCAATCTTAGTCGTTGAATTTTTAGTTTTGAGGAATTTTCGAATTTCTTATTTAACTCCATTTTTATTAGCTCAAAATTAATTATTTTGAGTTAATTTCCTCAAAAGAGTGACTTTGACTTAACCACCAAGGTCCAAGGATCCATTTTTTCTTGAAATGTCCAATATTCCATTGGTGGAGGACCTCCAAAAATTAATTATTTTGATACCCACAAATATTTCCACCTGGAAATTTAATTTTCCTAACACATTTTAATTTTGATTCTGATTAATTAATTTTCTGGCTTAGGATTTAATTTTTATTTTTCCAAAAAATTTAATCAATTGAGTTAGGAAGGATTAATTATTTTTCCAACCCTCTAATACTTTAACCGTGGTATCTAAATATGCGGGAACATGCATTAGAATATTTTTTACATAAGATTTACAATTTCAACCCCCAAATGGGGAATGCCTGTTCAACCTAGACACTTATAACACATACCCAATTCTGCAACACAATATAATTTAGAAAACCAAGTGATCTGTAATAAAATAATTTAGTCAATTAGTATAAATTATTCCAAAATCATTTTTACATAGGACTAGACTAGAATACTAGGACTCACCTAACACTCCGATAAAAAAAAATCCACCCTAGCTTTGGGGTGAGGCTAGAGGGAAAAACTCTGTCGACCATCCTTGTTTAGAAAGACACATGAGCGAGTGAGACGAAAAACCTCCTAAGATGAAACTTTCCGCTAAAATAATAAGCTTACCTAGGTTGTTACATACATTCAAAGTCTTACTAGGATCCTTTACATTACATAAATTGTAGAATTCGTTTACAATGACACATGAAACTACTGATAGAAAAAATTTGTACTTCTACTTCCTTAAAACTTTTACAAATTGAGTGCCACAAGGCCGTGGAGGAGATTGTGGGGAGGTAAGTTATCGAATCTTAGGAAATTTGTGTTTTATAGGCATAGAAGGGGAGGGAGAGGAGAATGTGGTGAGGGAAATAATACCTGTCCTATGGGGAAATACTGTAGGGTTCCCTAGCTTACGTTGGGGTAGTTCAAATGCTACTCAACATCATATGGTGCTAAATTTGGAGATATGTCTTATCGACGAGAGCCATTCATGGCTTCTTTTAGGTGGCATTCTGATTAGTGCCAACATTACAAATTTTTCAGGTCGAGGGAGACATTATATGTTAGTTGTTTTATTAATTATTATTATAATGTCCAAGGGTTGTAGCCAATGTGGTAAAGGAGGGAATTAATTTTTTATTTAAGTTTAATTTTTACTGTGATTATATTGGTTTGATCCAAAGGATAAGTTGTCAATACAATGAATATCTATGATTTTCCATTAAATATGTATGACATGGAAAATTATATAAATGTTGAAAAACATCAAAACATCTAATTCATAATACATCTACATTATTAATATAAAAAAAATGATAAAAAAAATGAAATAATAATTTTATTATTCCTATTATTTATAAAAACAATTAGTATATGTGTTATACATAAATATATTTAAAAGGACTTTTTTAATTATGGATATTTTCTCCCATTTTACCATGGAGATGTTTAATTTTTAAATAGGCTTTGCTACAATACCATTAGCCAATGGCATGGCTCACTAATACCACATGTCCCAAAAATCATAACTCATGTCCATGTAATATTCTTTTAATTAACCAATCTAATTAAAAACAAAAAAAGAGCATATCTACTTCAAAGATAAATTTCAATCTTTGAATTGTGCTCATTATTAAAAATATTATAAAATTTCATGTATAAGATAATTCATTACCATCCAATTATTAATTATTAATAACTAAATTAGCCTAGATGCATCTTAGCTTTGGATATAGGGATCAAATCTCTCAAGTTGCAAAACAAATTTTTTTTAATGCAAAATTTGAGGAAAGGTTGGCACGTAGTGATGAAATCTCGCAAGATGGAAAACTGTTTTCTTTAGTGCAAAATTTGAGGAAAGACTGGCACCTAGGGATCAAATCTCTAAGGTGCAAACCTTGTTCTTGAGTGCAAAACTTGAGCAAAGGTTGGGGCACCTCTCTAGGCACTTTCTTGAGATATTGAGTTAAGTGGAGATCCAAGTGAATTGCGATCCTAAGTTAAGTGAAAATCCGAGCAAAGGTTGGGGCACCTCTCTAGGCACTTGATCTTGAGATAGTGAGTTAAGTGGAGATCCAAGTGAATAGCGATCCTAAGTTAAGTAAAAATCCAAGTGGATCCTAAGTTAAGTGAAAATCCAAGTGGTTTGCGATTCTAAGTTAAATGGAGATCCAAGTGGTTTGCATCATACCATAAGTGTTTTGATGTTTATAATGAGAAATTTATATAAATAATCTACTGATATCTTTCAAGTAAAATAACTTTATTATACCCATAAAATAAAAATATATAATATAACTAAAATATTAAAAAATAAAATGTGATAAAAAAATAAAACCAAATAAAAATAGAAATAATAAATTTAAAATAAAAATAAAAATACCAATTTAAAATATTTAAGAAAATGTTATATTATTAAAATAAATATGGAAATAATTATAATACTGATTAAATTTATTCAAATATAATTTCTTTTTTCTGATGTTGACACTAAAAAAATTCATATTTTCAATTTGTTTTTTTAAATTTGATAACATCAAAAATTAAAATATATCATATTTTCACACAAAATACATAACATACCATATCACACCATAACTACTTAAATAAATGTAAATAAGTGCATATCCTTATCCTTTATCCAAAATTATGTAGTTTTTCCTTCGATATCCAGATGGAATGTTAGTATATTTATTTTTTATATGTTTGGAAAAAATTATTATAGTTTGATATTAAATTGGTAGCAGTAGTGAGGACGATTATTATTATTATTGGCTATTTTTCAGATCCATGTTCAAAGGTTATAAAAGTTAATGCGCAAACACGGTTCAGAAGACAGAAACATGTTTCTGCAATGACCGACTCTGGATATAGAAGCTTGTGAACCTAAGCTATTAGTGGTAACCATTAATTGCGGTCAAGAAACACCATGTTTAACGAGTATGATGCTGTTGTGATAAGTGGATTTATCATTGCCTTAATTTCCATGCTCAACAAAATTTTTGACAGCATCCTTGTGGTCTATTGCTGCCAAAAGCAAGTGGATTCTCTGCGGGCTCTGGCTCAGAGCAATCGGCCATTGCTTGTGCAAATTGGAGAGCTTTATCATATTCCATGGACTGAAGAACTTGATCGTGCTGATTCCCTAATTCATGAATCAGCCACAGTATCAAGGTATAACTTCTATGCTCTTTATGACATAAGCAATAGGTCTACCTGTTTAATTTCAGAGATCTATAACAAAATGAAATTGGTTAAGTTAGTGGCAGCGAGCGCCGCAGCGGAGAGAGGGTGCCCCTGCCCGTCCAGGCCAGACCACCGCAGCCGTCCCTGCCCGCTTGGACGGCCACGCCGTCCCCGCCACCCACGCCTTCAGACTTGTCATCGCCCTCAAACAGGCCCACATCCATAAATTTGCACCTGCAATTGCACTCACCCTCGTTGCTCCAAACACCTGAGGAGGAGGACGACGACGACGAGTGGGAGGAGGCAACACCTGAGGGGGAAGGGGGAGGAGGAGGCGGAGGGGGAGGAGGAGCCCCAACGAGCATCACAAAGAGAAGGAGGAAGAGAGGATTGCGGAGCCGCCCCATGAGCATCACAAAGAGAAGGAGGAAGAGAGGACTGCGCCTCTGCCCCATGAGGGGAGAAGAAGGCGCCCTGTGAGGGAAAGATTGAGGAGTCTGCGTCCGAAGAGGAGAACCTCCTCTTATCTTCAGACGAGGAGCCTCTGCAGAGTGTTCGGCCTCCTATTTCCTCTCCGACGGTCTCGTTGTCCAACGAAGAAATACCTCCGCAGACTCTTCCTTCTGTTATCTCCTCTCCCCCTCGTAGGCGGAGAGGAGGCATTGGAGGATAATCAAGCATATGCAACAAAAAGTCGACATCTCTGCCTATGGTTCTCTTTCCTGCAAATAAATGGTCTAACTTTTTAGTTTTGTGGTAACAACCTTTGATATGAGTCTCTCACAAAGTTTTATTTACAGTTTTCGTTCCATATTAATGATGTAAATTTTTAGTTTTGTGCTAACTGCCTTTGATATGAGTCTCTGAACACGTTTTACTTACAGTTGGTTCCATATAAATGGTGTAAATTTTTAGTTTTGTGGTCACGACCTTTGATATGAGTCTCTCGAAACGTTCTCTTTACAGTTTGGTTAAATATATATGGTGTAAATTTTTAGTTTTGTGGTAACGACCTTTGATATCAGTCTCTCGAAACGTTTTATTTACAGTTGGTTACCTAGGTAGAAAGTTGAAACAAACCAAACATTATAGTCCAAGGTTTAATAGATTCACTATTTTTATTTTTTCAGGGTTTTTAATCTTAGATGTAAAATCCTGTGATATAGTTCCATGTGGGAATATCCGAGGTTTAGTATATTTAGTATTTTGAAAGTTGATTTAATTTTCTGGATTCGATCAGAAAAGCCCAAACCCCTTTGACGCGTTCCGCCATGAAAACAACTTGAACCCGAGGAGCACAGCATCTAGATGCTTGCTAAAAATACAATTTATGTTTTCTCTCTCCCACCCCAAGTGTCACGCCCCCAACCCTTGGTAGTCTTCCAACTGAGCCAGCGGGGTGCGGCACCACCTCACTTTTTCTTTTTAACAATACTCAAGTGTGAGGACTACGCCTAATTCACAACCGGAACTTAGCTTGTGTTTCTCAACTAAGTTAAAATGCATTAATCCTTTATATCAATGATGACTCATACTTAATCATTATCAACAGCAATATAAACAAGAATTGCACGATATAAAGGGAGGGGCAACTCCCAAACAGTATGCCCGAATATATATAAAATATCAGAATTTTACAATATTACATTCGACTAGTGTGCTTGCAAGATCAAGCCAACACTTAGTCTCTTTTTACATACATGAGAATCTGCAACAATTACAACGAGCGGGTGCCACCAACCGGCCACCATGACACTCAGAAGAACCTGCACAATTCTGCACAATTTGACCGAACCCGCATTCCATCCAATCTACCATCAACCGAGTATAACGCCTCTCACAATAGCGCATGAGCTGTGCGCTCACGCTGCGTATATTCCCTTTGTGCGTAGATAAGAAATGTGCACTTCAATTGATGTTTCCACCGAATTGTTCGATGTTCAAATTCCATGCTTCTCATCGCTTATAGACAAGGTGTAGCGTATGGTTGGGTTGGGCGTAGCCCCATGGCCGATGCCCCAACCGCCATATAAGAAACCCCTCAATTACAAATGTTAATGGTCGGCCACACCGCCATACATTCCTCCCATACATGGCGTATAACTCCCCCGCGGCCTTGCCAACTGTTATACCTCTGCGCAAACATCTTCATTGTTCGCCTTTCGCATGACCCGTTCGTGTGTGCAGTTCGCCCGCGATTGCTGCTACCCGGCGTGCACGCTGCCCGTGCACGCGCCGCCCGTCCGTCGCGCGTTTGCCTTCACCCGTCCATGGTTGCTTGCTACCCGGCGTGCACGCTGCCCGTGCATGCCCGCCTGTGCGTTGTGTGTTTCGCCTTGCCCGCCCGGTCGTCGTGCGCTGCCATGTCGTTCGCTAGTTCACCATGTGCGCCTGCCCGTTCCGTGCGTCGTTCACCTCCGCCCGACCGCCCATCTCGTCGTGCGCGTCCACCTATGTGCGCCTGCCTGTCTCCAGCTCGTCGTGCGTGGTTATGTTTTACCTCCGCCGGGTTGCTCGACCCACCGTGCACGCCCGCCTACGCGCGCCCCCCTGGTTGTCGACTCACCGTGCACGCCCGCCTAGGTCGCCCAACGCGTGCCCGGGGCGCCTCAACTCGTCGTGCGCCCGTCGCGTTGTTGGTGACTTCCCTAGGGCGGTACATCCTCCTCCACCTGAAGTCGTTGTCGTCCTCGACAACATCCCAACTCCAAGCATCCATCGTACCTTCACCAAGTGACAAATTGCCACTAGGTCATCAATGTCCATGATCGTCGGTCAACTGCTACAATGTCTCCATGCTGCCATCCCATGAAAGGCTGATCCCTTCAATCACCAAGCTACATCTCCATTGCAACAATATGTCCATCACCATGTCATCAATCATCAAGTGTTCCAAGAGAACACTTATCAAGTGTCAAGTCAAGTGTTTTAAGAAACACCTTCCTCCATCATGTGCCCAAGGTGCTCATCTGCTATGAGACCTCATCAACAAAACATCTCCATGTCATTCCAAGTGCTCAGCTGTCATGATACTCCTCCTAATGTCAACACATCATTGTACACTTCGCGACCCCATGTCTGAACTAATCGGGTGATCAGTCCAACCATCACGCCCAAACAATGAGAATGAACATCCCCATGTCATCATCAGTTATTTCCCAAAACATCTGCCACATCCTGAACTCCATCAGAATAGTCCATGCTCAGGTCCATGAAGTAATCCTCATCCATCTGCAACATGTCATGATGCTTGATGCCAAGCCATCCCTGCACCATCATAACCTGCTCCATTTCTTAGGGGACTCATTGTCATGAGCAGCTAACAATGAGCCCCATCTTCTTGTCAATCTAAGAAGATGTAGAGGGATGAGAGCTTGTAGGCTCTCCCTAACTAATCATCTCGATCCACCTATCAGGATCTTCAACCTCCAATCTCTGCATGTAGGTCACCCGGCCTTCACCTGGTCTCATATATGGTTCATCCTCTTCATCCTCGATCACTTCTAGCCTTCTTGTCAAGTCCAAGATGCTATCTGAAAGTGACTTGATGACTAAGGACTGCTCAGTATGTTTTGTCCCCGCCTTGGACAAACGCTTACACACATCCTCCATATCTCCATCACTCCTCACCTGCATAGTTGCCACTTCATGATTCGGCCTAGTCACCCCAAAGGTAGGCACACCTATGGGTACATCTTCTCTTCCATCATAGATGTACAACTTTTTCAAGTGTGGAATGATCATCACATCGTATTCCTTCATAAATTCCATCCCAAGTACAGCCTCATATTCATCAATCCTCACAATGGTGAAGTCCACCTTCCTAGTCCAATCACTAAGTGTAGTGTCAACTTTTTCAGCCACACCTAAGACTTCATTTGAAGGAGAGTTCACTGTCTTCATATGTGCCTTGATAGGTACATACTTCAACCCAACTTTCCTTGCAGTCTCTTCTCCCATGAAATTGTGAGAAGCCCCACTATCTACCATAGTGAGTATATCAGCATCTCCCACTTTCATCCGGACATACTCCAATTGATTCCTCTCGGGATCCTTCTGAGAGAGCACCTCTATAGCAGCAGCAGTGTTAAGTACCTGCATCATCCCCACAGAAGCACCTTCATCCTTTGTACTAGATTGTGCTATGACAGCTAGCTTCGGTTTAGAAGGACAGTTCTTCACGGTATGTGGCCCTGCACAAATCCAACATTTCAAAGGTTTCTTTCCCTTCAAATCATCAGACTTCGAAGTTTCTTCCTTCTTCTTTTCTTTCAGCTTATCAGACTTCTGCTTCTTGTCATCAGAAGTCTCATCATAATGTTCAACCAGCCTATCAACTGCAGCAAAGGCTTCTTCAATTGTTCTGATCCTTTGTCTCTTCACCTCATTGCGAGCCCAAGGTTTCAATCCAATAATGAAGTTGAATACCTTATCTTTCTTTGCCATGTCAGGTAACTCAAGGACAACTCTTGCAAATTCCCTTTGATAAGTCTGAAGGTTCCCGGTCTGCTTTATGAATTTAATCTTCGTCCTAGCTTCTCAAGTTTCGTCCTGAGGACTAAAATGGGCCTGCAAGGCTTCTTTCATGTCATCCCAAGAAGTAATGTCAGTAGCACTTCCGTTTGCAACCTGGTCCATTCTCCTTCTCCACCACATCTTGGCATCTTTTGTAAGGAATTGAGCTGCAACTTTGACCTTGGTCTCATCATCGGATAGACCCAATCTCTCCAAGTATTACTCCATATCCCACAAGAAGTTACCAAGTGTTTTTGCACTTCTTGCACCATCGAATGAATCTGGTTCCTTGACCTTGACATGAGACATTCCTCCACCTGAGCCATGCCTCACTGCCTTCTTCAACACTGCTATCTCGTCCCTGGCATCGTCAAGAGCTCTCTTCAAGTTCATGATCTCTGCTAGACCCTGGTCCCTTGAAGCTTCCACGTCCTTGACCTTGTGTTCAATTTGTGTACACATCAAATCAGTGTACTCATGCTGAGTTCGGAGTTCATCGAACTCGTCCTTTGTCTTCAAGAATGCCTTTTGTTCTTCGACAACAAGGTCAAACTTTTCCCCAAAGTGAGTCTCCAAGAAATCCACCCTTTCTATCACTCTCTACATCAAGTCAAAAGTATCCACGGGACTACGAGTAGACCCGACATGTGATTCAGCCATTGCTAATCTCCTTTGCCTCTGTAACTGAGTTTCGACCATGCACCGGTTTCACCTGCAACCCAAGTCCTTGATGTCACACTTGGAGTGTTTCATCAACCTCTTTTCCTGCAAGAACCTGTCTCCATAGTCACTCCTCTGTTAACCCGAATATCTGCTTGATTCCACCTCTAATCGGTGTGTATGCTCTGATACCACCTGTCACGCCCCCAACCCTTGGTAGTCTTCCAACCGAGCCGGCGGGGTCCGGCACCACCCCACTTTTTCTTTTTAACAATACTCAAGTGTGAGGACTGCGCCTAATTCACAATCGGAACTTAGCTTGTGTTTCTCAACTAAGTTAAAATGCATTAATCCTTTATATCAATGATGGCCCATACTTAATCATTATCAACAACAATATAAACAAGAATTGCACGATATAAAGGGAGGGGCAACTCCCGAACAGTCTGCCCGAATATATATAACATATCAGAGTTTTACAATATTACATTCGACTAGTGTGCTTGCAAGATCAAGCCAACACTTAGTCTCTTTTTACATACATGAAAATCTGCAACAATTACAACGAGCGGGTGCCACCAAGACGCTCAGAAAAACCTGCACAATTCTGCACAATTCGACCAAACCCGCATTCCATCCAATCTACCATCAACCGAGTATAACACCTCTTACAATAGCGCATGAGCTATGCGCTCATGCTGCGTATATTCCCTTTGTGCGTAGATAAGAAATGTGCACTTCAATTGATGTTTCCACCAAATTGTTCGATGTTCATATGCCATGCTTCTCATCGCATATATACAAGGTGTAGCGTATGGTTGGGTTGGGCGTAGCCCCATGGCCGACGCCCCAACCGCCATACAAGAAACCCCTCAATTACAAATGTTAATGGTCGGCCACACCGCCATACATTCCTCCCATACATGGCGTATAACTCCCCCGCGGCCTTGCCATAACTGTTATACCTCCGCGCAAACATCTTCATTGTTCGCCTTTCGCATGACCCGTCCGTGTGTGCAGTTCGCCCGCGGTTGCTGCTACCCGGCGTGCATGCTGTCCGTGCACGCCCGCTCGTCCGTCGCGCGTTTGCCTTCACCCGTCCATGGTTGCTTGCTACCCGGCATGCACGCTGCCCGTGCACGCCCACCTATGCGTTGTGTGTTCCGCCTTGCCCTCCCGGTCGTCGTGCGCTACCATGTCGTTCTCCCGTTCACCATGTGCACCCGCCCGTTCCATGCGTTGTTCACGTCCACCCGATCGCCCATCTCGTCGTGCGCGTCCACCTATGTGCGCCCGCCCGTCTCCAGCTTGTCATGCGTGGTTATGTTTTACCTCTGCCCGGTTGCCCGACCCACCGTGCACGCCCGCCTACGCGCGCCCACCCGGTTGCCGACTCACTGTGTGCGCCCGCCCGGGTCGCCCAATGCGTGCCCGGGGCGCCTCAACTCGTCGTGCGCCCGTTGCGTTGTTGGTGACTTCCTTAGGGCGGTGCACCAAGGGACGCTACGCTCGAGTGAATCTCTATTCCCAACCCGAGTGAATTTATTAAGAATCTCTTTTCCTAACACGAGCCAATTTATTTTCCTTGAGGGGGCGAAGTGGAACAGTGTAGTTAGAAGTAAATCAAGTTTAAAATAAATCAATTATTTTTTTTCCATTAAATATCTAATAAATTTTTATTAATAATATTATATTTCAAATGATATCATAATCTCATGGTTACTCTAAATGTATACAAGGAGATTGTATAACCCATCAGTAAATACATTTAGTTTATCAAGGTAGTCAAAAAATAGTGCTTCCAGTTTTACCATCAATTTTAATTATATTGCTATAAGGAAGGAAGTTTTTTTTATTTTTTTATTTTTTTATTTTTATTTTGAAATCTATGTTAGTATTTTTATATATGAAATTCACACAATTTTGTATTGTTGTAAGGTTAATGAGAAGTTTATATATAAAATTCAACATAATTTTGTATTGTCGTAAAGTTAATGAGAATATTAGATTTGTATCGTTAATGAAAATATTTTTAATAAAAAATTTATTAAATAATATTTTTAATTTTTTTATTTAATATTAATATAAATTTAATTAAACAAATGTTATTCAAACACTTTCCTGAAACAAAAAATAATCAAACAAAACATATATAGAGAAATTTTGAAATGTTACTTGAAAACATTTATTAAACAAAACATATATAAAATATTTAAGAAATATTTTTTTATTAACCTTTTAAGTAATCTTATTTTTATATGGTTTAATATCAATTCAAAAAATAAAATATATAAGAAGGAATATTAACATTTATCAAATAAAATATATAATAAAAATATTGTGTACAAATATTATTTCTATTAAAAGATGTTTTAGGCAATCCTTGTTTTTTTGGGTATAGTTTTAGTTAATTCATCAGTAAAATATATAATTGGGAATATTATTACGCCATTGTTATAGTATAAGGGCGTTTCATGTAAATATTTGTTGTATAGTTTAATGTTATAAAGAAAACATATCATAGAAAAAATTTATGGAATATTATCATATTATCATTAATTAAGTATGTTCCACATAATTTTATTTTTGGATAGCCCAATGTATTCTAGGGTTACTAGGTTGTGAGACATCATATCTCTTTTTTTCAACATTGATTACTGGGTTGTGAGACATCATATCTCTTCTTGTTATCTCTTCTTGTTCAACATTGATCACTGGGTTGTGAGACGTTATATCTCTTCTTGTTCAACACTGGTTACAATATCTTTGATGATTTAAAATAGAATATTGTCATATCCATTTTGTTATAAATTTGTGTATATAGGCATAAAATCTTCATATCACTTTTCCTATACACTTGTGGAAATAAATATAAAATTCTCATATGCTTTTTGTTAAAACATCAATGGTTAGGTTGGTTGCATATGCCTTTTGTTAAAACGTCAATGGTTGAAGTTGGTTGTATGCTATCTAAACACAATGTGCCATAAACCACTTCTTAGAAGTGCACTAAAAAGTTGAAATGAGCCTAAGAATATTTATGAGTGACAAAAAAAAATATACTTATCATAAAAAAGGTATGCATGCACTAGTCCCTTTTTATCTTTACCATTCTCATCCCTTCTACTCTCTACATTCCCATACCTTCTTCTCTTCACCATTAGACTAAGTAAATAGTTTTTGCACACCTATAACAAAATAATATTGAATTGATATGGATTTTTTTGAAATCTATGCGACATAATAAAAGTATAGATTACACATTGATGCAATTTGTCCATTATAGTGAATGGAGTCAACTTGTATTGATAGCTTATATGTGTTGAAATATTAATTTCCAACTGCCCGCACTAACTCTAGCAAAACCACTTCAGAAAACCACAAGTTCATTTCGCACTGCTTTTCGCAAAAGGTTGTATTTGTCAGAGGGCCTCCGAACACGCTGCCTAACTGACACGCGTCCTGTGTATGAACACAAAACCACCCATTCCCCAGACAGTAAACTTCGATTGGTTTGTGTGAGTTAGGTGTGCGAATTGCGTCCGATTAGGTCAATGGACAAGGATCTCATTCAACCTGCGAGAACGTTATTTTTGGTTTTTACCGCACGTTTCATTTAATGCATTTAATACTTGTCATAGTCTTAGGTAAAGTTTTTAATGTTTTCATACGGCATGTAATTTTTTTTGGTTAACCCATATAGTATGTAGACCATATAGTTTTGGTTGTATGAGTTGACTTTAATTGTTATTGCACACTTGATGAGAAGTAGAGGGTTCGCAGCAGTGCAAAAAAGAAGAACACAACAGTGTAAAAAGAAAGAGACTCCCGACTGTGAATGAAATTTGGAAAAAAAATAACACAGCAGTGTAAAAAGAAAGAGACTCCCAACTGTGAATGAAATTTGGATTCCTTCTTACAGGTGCTTGTAATTGTTTGTTGAAACGAATGGGAAGGCAATGTAATTTTTTTATTTTTTTTTTAATATGAAATGTAAAGTCCCCAGCATTTCGAATATAATGAAGAATTTCACACAGAAGTGAATGTAAAAGAATTTCTTTTAGAGCAGTAAACTTATGTAAGAATTTTTATTCTACAACAGTAAATGTAAAAGCTATTTTACAGTAGTAAATGTGAATGAAGATTTTACACAGTAGTGTAAAAATCATTTGTAACAGAGGCAGAGTAATTTTGTTTTTTTTGGTGAAAGTTTTTGGTGAATCCCTCTGAGAGAGAGGAAGAAATATGTATCAGAATCTCTATCCTCAAAATTTTATTTACTTCCCTGTGCAAAAGACCTTGAGGAGAAAAACAGAGCATTGCTCTGTATTCAGTTAATGTTTGTTTTTGAGATTTTACCAGAAAAATCCCCAACAGTTGTATCAGAGCTAGGTTCAGGCTCTTTTAAGGTGTAAAGAAGTTGAAGGGAGGAGTTTCTGTTGCAACAGTAAATCTTCTCCAGCAAAGTGAAGTCTCAGATAGAAAAGGATTCAGGTATTCCTCAAAGTTTTTTTTTTTGTCTTACTGCTAAAGAAACAGTCAGTATTTTAAATACACAGTCAAGGATTTATAACATAGTTAAAGAGTGCTAGAATGGCCAGCACCAACACCAACATGGGTATGTTTAATCCTCAATTACCATAGTTCAATGGGAAAAACTATGACTATTGGGCAATAACCATGAGATCCCTATTTGCCTGTCAAGATTTATGGGAATTAGTTCAAGATGGTTTTGAAGAACCAGCAGATGAAAATGAGTTTAACAGATTAACTCAGGCAGAGAAAGACCTACTGAAGAGAAATAGGAAAAAGGACTCAAAAGCCCTTGTATTTTTGTATCAAGCAGTGGACCAGAGTGTGTTTCCAAGGATAGCAGCGGCTAAGACATCCAAAGAAGCATGGAAAACCCTCAAGACAGCCTATCAAGGCGTGGAGAAAGTGAAGACAGCAAAACTACAATTACTGAGAAAATATTTTGAGAATCTGAACATGAAAGAGTGAGACAATATTGACTCATTATTCACACATGTGATTGGATTGGTCACACAGATGAGGACTCATGGAGAAGTTCTTGAAGAAAGGAGGATTGTGGAGAAACTATTGAGGGTCCTACCCTCAAAGTTTGATGTGATTGTCAACACCATAGAAGAGACAAAGGATCTCTCAAACTTTTCAGTTGATGAACTCCATGCATCACTGAGAACACATGAGCAGAGGTTGAGTAGAAATGAAAACTCATCTCTAGAGCAAGCCTTCAAGACCCAGATGTCCTTTGGAAGAGGAAGAGGTCAAGGCAGAGAAAACAAGAGAGGAAGAGGCAGAAGCCAGAACAGAGGTGGAAGGAACAGTCCAGCAAATGCTCAAGAGGCAACAATCCAAATCAGAACCAAGGCCAAGGCAGCAACCAACAAAGAGGATAATATCATGCTCAAGGACAAAGGTATGAAAAATCCAATGTTCAATGTTATTATTGCAAAAAATATGGGCACTATGCCAATGAATGTAGGAAGAAGAAACATGATATGAGTAATAGACCAAATGCCAATGTCACTACAGAAAACATCAGTCAAGATAATGTGTTGTTAGCTTGTAACATGGCTGAAACAAACAGTGAAGACTTATGGTTTTTAGACTCAGGTTGCAGCAACCATATGACAGGAAACATAGCCCTGTTTTCTGCTTTAGATCAAAATGTGAAATCAAAAGTCACACTTGGGAGTGACAGCAAAATTTCTCTTATGGGAAAAGGAGAGGTAAAAATATTTACAAAGAAGGGTGAAAAGAAAACCATAGCAGATGTCTACTATGTCCATGGAATGAGGTGTAACCTCTTGAGTATTGGACATCTTGTCCATAAGGGGTACAATGTTTTCTTTAAGAATGATGTATGCACCATCATGGATAAAGCACCCAGCAAAAGATGTATTGCTGAAGTGAAGATGACAAGGAACAGGATGTTCCCCCTCAGAATAAGGGCAGATTTGAAAAACAAAGAAGTAATTGTAGCAGTTACCCAAGAGGCTTTCCAAAGCGTGCCAAAGGATGAAAATTGGTTGTGGCACTTGAGATTTGGACATCTCAACTTTGGAGGTCTTAATTTGTTGAGCAGAAAAGGGATGGTAAGAAGATTTCCATTGATAGAGAAACCAGACAGCCTTTTTGAAGGTTGCATATTGGGGAAACAACACATAGAAAGTTTTCCATTAGGGAAAAGCATAAGGGCAAAAGCACCCTTAGAGATTGTCCACTCAGATGTATGTGGACCGATGCAAACTCCATCACTAGCAGGCAGCCAATATTTTCTAACATTCATTGATGATTTCACTAGAAAAACTTGGGTCTATTTCCATAAGAACAAAGTGAAGTGTTTTTGAAAATTCTGAAATTTCAAAGCACTTGTAGAGAACCCAAAGCGGGCTGCATATCAAAGTCTTGAAAACTGACAGAGGAGGTGAGTATATCTCCAAAGAATTCCTACGGTTTTGTAGAGAAAAATGGATTCATAAGCAATTCACAGCTAGGTACACCCCACAGCAAAATGGAGTTGCTGAAAGGAAGAACAGGACCATCATGGATATGGCGAGGAGCATGTTGAAGGCAAAGCATTTGCCAAATGATTATTGGGCTGAAGCTGTAAATTGCGCAGCATATATTTTGAATAGGTGTCCTATAAAAGCAGTGATGAACAAAGTGCCAGAAGAAGCATGGAGTGGGAGAAAACAAGGAGTCACCCACATGAAAGTTTTTGGATGTGTGGCTTATGCACACATTCCAGATCGGCTAAGGAGGAAGTTGGACAGCAAAGGGGAGAAACGTATTTTCATTGGATACAGTGAGGAATCCAAAGCTTACAGGTTGTATATCCCATCTACCAAGAAGTTTTTTGTGAGCAGAGATGTTCAATTCATTGAAGAGGAAGCTTGGGATGGAAGCATAGAGAAAACAGTGAATGTTAAGAATTGTTTGTCTCATGATGAAGATGATGATGAGATGGCTGAAATACATTCCCAAACAGCAGTGCCAACACAAAGACATCAAGTGACACCCTTGAGGAGAAATGAAAGTGCTTCTCCAAGCACACCACAAAGTGGAAATTCAAGTGCATCTTCAAGCACTTGCACACCGAATGAAAGAGGTAAGAAACTTAGAAACTTAAGTGACATTTATGATGAAGGAATGAATTCCTTATTTGCCTTGTATTGTCATGTTGATGACCCTATTCATTTCGAAGATGCAATTAAAGAAAGAAATGGATAGAAGCTATGGATGAGGAAATGAATGCCATAGAGAGAAACAAAACATGGGAGTTGGTTGAGCTACCAAAAGGTAAGGAAGTCATTGGAGTTAAATGGGTTTATAAGACCAAGTGCAATGATGAAGGCAAGATAGAAAGACACAAGACAAGGCAAGATAGAAAGACACAAGGCAAGGTTGGTTGTCAAGGGATACAAGCAGCAGTATGGGAGAGATTATGAGGAGACTTTCGCACCGGTTGCAAGAATGGAAACCGTGAGAGCAGCGTTGTCCATAGAAGCACAAAACAAGTGGAAAGTTTACCAAATGGATGTGAAGTCAACATTCTTGAATGGAGTGTTAATGGAAGAGGTCTATATTGAACAACCTCTAGGCTATGAGAAAAAATGCCAAGAGCACAAAGTGTGCAAATTGAAGAAAACTCTTTATGGGCTGAAGCAAGCGCCAAGAGCATAGTACAGTAGGATAGACTCCTATCTACTAGAGAATGTATTTGAAAAATGTGAGGGAGAACCCACAGTCTACATCAAAGAAAAAGATGGTAAATTTCTAATTGTTGTGTTATATGTTGATGATGTGATTTTTACAGGTAATGATGACTATCTCATTGAAAATTTCAAAGCAGTCATGAAAGAGGAATTTGGAATGACTGGCATGGGTTTGCTGAGATACTTCTTAGGAATAGAAGTAGATCAAAATGAAAAAGGAATCTTTATCTCTCAAGCAAGATATGTAAATGAAGTGCTGGGTAGATTTAATATGCAAGAGTGCAAGGCAGCAATCACTCCCACAGTAATGGGATTAAAACTCAGCAAATAGGACAACAGCAAGGATTTTGATCCTAGTTTGTACAAGAGCATAGTTGGCAGCCTTATGTATTTAACTGCAACTAGACCTGACATAATGTTTGTTGTTAGTTTGATTTCTAGATTCATGGAGAGGCCAAAAGAATCACATTGGCAGGCAGCAAAGAGAATTCTACGGTATGTCAAAGGTACTAAAAAGTTTGGCATCTTATATAATGTCTCAGAACATTTAGATTTAGTTGGATACACTGATAGTGATTGGGCTGGAAGTGTAGATGATCGGAAAAGCACTTCTGGTTATGTTTTTCACATGGGGTCAGGAGCCATTTCATGGGCTTCTAAGAAGCAGCCCATCGTAGCATTGTCTACAGCAGAGGCAAAATATGTGGCAGCTACAGCAGCAGCATGTCAAGTAGTTTGGATGAGAAGGATGTTGAGGAGCTTAGGCCAAGAGCAGGCAAAAGCAACAGTGATTTTTTGTGACAATAGCTCAGCTATTGCATTATCAAAGAATTCAGTGTTTCATAAGAGAACGAAACACATTGACACGAGGTTTTATTACATCAGGGAATTGGTGAGAAATGGAGAAACTGCCTTAGAACATTGCACGACTCAGGAACAGGTTGCAAACATTTTGACAAAACCATTGGACTAGAAAAGCTTTAAGTTTTTGAGAAAATGTTTGGGTATGACTGAATGCCCAGCAGTTGAAATTAAAGGGGAGTGTTGAAATATTAATTTCCAACTGCTCGCATTAACTCCAGCAAAACCACTTCAAAAAACCACAAGTTCATTTCGCACCGCTTTTCGCAAAAGGTTGTATTTGTCAGAGGGCCTCCGAACATGCCGACTAACTCACACGCGTCCTGTGTACGAACACAAAACCACCCATTCCTCGGACAGTAAACTTCGATTGGTTTGTGTGAGTAAGGTGTGCGAATTGCGTCTGATCACGTCAACAGACAAGGATCTCATTCAACCTTCGAGAACGTTATTTTTTGTTTTTACCGCATGTTTCATTTAATGCATTTAATACTTGTCATAGTCTTAGGTAAAATTTTTAATGTTTTCATACGGCATGTAATTTTTTTTGGTTAACCCATTTAATATGTACGCCATAGTTTTGGTTGTATGAGTTGAATTTAATTGTTATTGCACATGGGATGAGAAGTAGAGGGTTCGCAGCAGCTAAAAAAAAAGAACACAACAGTGTAAAAGGAAAGAGACTCCCGACTGTGAATGAAATTTGGATTCCTTCTTACAGGTGCTTGTAATTGTTTGTTGAAACGAATGGGAAGGCAATGCAATTTTTTATTTTATTTTGAATATGAAATGTAAAATCCCCAGCATTTCGAATGTAATGAAGAATTTCACACAGAAGTGAATGTAAAAGAATTTCTTTTACAACAGTAAACTTATGTAAGAATTTTTATTCTACAACAGTAAATGTAAAAGCTCTTCTACAACAGTAAATGTGAATGAAGATTTTACACAACAGTGTAAAAATCATTTGTAACAGAGGTTTTGGTGAAAGTTTTTGGTGAATCCCTCTCAGAGAGAGGAAGGAATATGTATCACGCTTTTTATTAATGAATATAAAGGTTTTATTGGTGTGAAAAATCTCTCTCCTCAAAATTTTATTTACTTCCCTGTGCAAAAGATAGGAGAAAAACAGAGCATTGCTCTGTATTCAGTTTTTTGTTTTTGGGATTTTACCAGAAAAATCCCCAACAATATGGCTATCATATCGTAACACAAGATTTTGTTTACGTAATTACAATTTGCTGCAATTACTACATAAATAAATATAAAGTATATCATTAAACTTATTCTAAAAAAACAAATTTAATTTTCAAATTTTCAAAGTATAATTTAAATTTAATAAGTTGCCAAAAATTTAAAAAATAAAAATATTTTAAATTCAGACAAAATTTTCTCAAAATTACCAGAGTCAAATTCTCTAGGTACCCAAAACACTCTATAACAAACTCACAAATATTTACGCTATTGAGATTTTAATAAGTCAAGCTTCGCTAAATATTTATTCTAAAAAGTTCAAAATATCTAAATTCCAGTTTAAAACAAACTCACTTATTTGTATGTGAAACAATTCACTCTCGCAAAACTTTAGTAATACCATGCGGCTTTACATTATCTAAATATTTTTGTTGCCACTTGTTTATCATATATCTAATAACAAATTTGTCGTTTAGTATACATATTTTTCACTTTTCGAAAATATGCAATTTGCATCTTTAAACGAGGGGATCTCCATCCTCAAATAATACATTTGTCATTTTTAATGTGGTCTTACACAACAAACTGGACTCGTACCAGATTAAAAGAGTAAAAAAAAATCGGTTGAAAGTTAGTAGTGCTTGTCATAAGATTTATCGCACACTAAGACTTTTAAGTATCTTGATTTTGTCAAGTGGTGATGTCGTCTATTGCACTTGTTCTTTTTCAACATCATTTTTGAGGTAGGAAAGAAAACATGAAAGAAAAGAGAATGTATAAACTTGTAGAGAATGTATATCAATGTAAAATGCAGTGCATTCATGACTTTCGCTTCGACGTAAAATGAAGTGCATTCGTGACTTTGGCATTGAATAAAACTATTTTATAAAAGACCATTTTCCCACGACTTTATAATCAATGCCTGGAAGAGTTGATCCAAAAAAACACATGAAGGGCGCATATATTTTGTGGTTGTCTACTCAAAATCTATCAGCATTCATGGTAGCGTACAGAACACTAACCTGCACAGCAGGGAAGGGACATTGCATTGAAGACCTCTAGCGCTGTGTTTCGTGACGATCACGCATGGAATTTCAATTTTTTTTATATGCAGTGTGAAAATTGGATGACATTTATTTGTTCTTCATGCCTATGGTTTTAGTTTTACTTTTTATACAAATTTATGAGGTTAATTATAATATATATATATATATATATATATATATATATATATATATATTATACAAAATTTCACAATTTTTGTTATATTTTAACTACTAGGTTACCTGGTTGTGAAAAATATTAGAGAGAAGAAAGCAAATTTGTTGTAGAAAATGGATATTTGCAGCAGAACCGGAGATTTGTACCAAACTTGTTAAATTCTCTACATGATTGAAATTTCTGATAGGAAAATTCATCAAAACGTATTTATAACTACATTAAAGAACAAAAGTGAGCTGCTGAATTCACTAATCCCTTTACAAAGATACTGAAAATCATATCTATGCTCATTCTATACTACTAAGTTGCCAAATACTACAAAGAAGAGCCCAAATCTGATGCAGAAATGGCAGTTAATTACGGAAATTCATAAAATCAGTTAAAAGAACAAAAATAGAGATATAATGGCCAGAAATATCTTCGAATATCCTATCCTAGAAGAACTGGTTAAATCCCCATAGATCAACAATTGAACATCATAATACACAAAAATTCTATAAAACTCAAACTGAAAAACAAGCTTCTTAGGAGTTGTTAAAAAACAAAAAGCGGAATAGAGGGTGGAAATCTGCTCAATTCTTTGAATCTTTTGATAGGTTGCAGAAACAAAGGTTTTACAGCGAACAAGACACAAAACAGTAGAAATATTAAAAGGATAAATACAAGTTGTATCAGAAAATTCATAAACATTTTAACATAAAATTGTGAATATGTTGTAAAATTTTCCGTTCTTGAAATATTGTTATACGAAACAAACAAATTAATTTTGCTCTTCCACTGAAACAAGAAAGAAAAAGTGATCAATCCATTGAAACATCCATCGAAATTTAGTTTAAATTCCATATTACACTGTAAATTCTATGAGAAGAATACTTCATTTCCACCCAAGAAAAACCATTCACTAACATTGTAAAGAAGAAATAAGGTAATACTCTTACCTGAGATGAATTTCCTATTTCGTAAAGGCAAAGAGTAGATTCACCGGGCTAGTACAGCCGCGTTAACCCAATCATCGTTTATAGCTTTCAAGAGGTTATTTTCCACGTCTTTCCAATGCTTCCGGAGTGCTACATGGATCACAAAAAAAATTAAAATTCAAAACCTTCAAGAGGTTAATTTCCACTGTTTTCCGAAGCTTCTCAATGCTGCCAGAGTGCTACATGGGTCATTGAAATATAAAAAATTCATAATCTTGCACGACACTCAAGGCTCTCTATAGCTTCCATGTGACCATGCTATCAGGATGAAACTTGAACTACACTACCAAAGTGGGCTACGATGAACTTGGAAATTGGTGAACTTGGAAATTAGACCGGAATTCGTAACTAAGCGATTATTGGAAAACGGTAATAGGTTAATGTTTTGGAAATCTAAACAGTACCATTTATATTAATATAATATTTTAATTACAGCTTGTCAACTAAAGGCTTCACATGTCTTCAATAATATTATTACCAAATCTTAATCTTAATCTTAATGATGTGATTCCGAAAAACATTGATTTAAAATATAAATCACAAAAATATCAAATACTACAACTACTATACTTCAATAATTAATATTATATATATATATAATATATATAAATTTAGGAATATAAAATTTTAGTTTAATAAACTCAAAGAATTAATATTATTTATAAAAAACTATATAAATATTTATATAAACATAGGAATATGAACCCTTAGATTAATAAACCCAAGTGATTGATATTATAAATCCTAAAGTAAATAATATTAACCCTACAATAAACATGGTTGATCATGATTGACCATGATTAATTTTCATATCGAGACAATCTTCAATGTTGGAACATGGTTGACCATGATTGATTTTCATATTGAGACAATATTTATGTTAATAAACGTAATATTAAATTATTAGTTAAAAAATATTATAAAATATTATAAATCCAAGGGATTAATATTATCCGAAAGGGAATAATATGAACCAAGGGAATCAATATTATAAACCCGAATATAAATAATAATATATTAGTAATGTATAAGAAAATTGTATTATAAATATAATACAAAATTATAAACTCAAGGGAATAATAAACCCTCCAGATTAATATAAAAAACCTAGGACATTATAAACTTCAGGGAATAATATTAAACCCTAGGAATATCAACCCCTAGATTAATAAACCCGAGGTTTTTGTATTATAAACCCAAACTAACAATAGACCCAAGGGATAAAAATTAGAAACCCAATGTATATAAATCCTAAGATAAATATTATAACCCTAAAATAAACATGGTTGACCATGGTTGATTTCCATATTGAAACAATCATTGTCACAATGTGATGTTGGATCATGGTTGACGATATTTGGCTTTCATATCGAGACAATCTTTGTCACAATGTGACACTAAACCATGGTTGACCATGCTTGATTTTCCTATTTAGACAATGTTTGTCACAATGCGACATTTGACTATGGTTGGCTATCATTGACAATGGTTGACGATGATTGATATTATAAACCCATGGGAATAATAAACCCTAAGGGATTGATATTGTAAACCCAAGGGAATAATAATCCCAAGGAATTAATACTAAAACCATAATATTAAACACAAGGGACTAATATTATAAACCTAAGGTATATAAACCCTAAGATAAATATTATAAACACTAAAATGAATATGGTTGACCATCACTGATTTTTATATAGAGACAATCATTTTCATAATATGACGTTGGACCATGGTTGATTTTCATATCAAGACAATCATTTTCACAATGCGACGTTCGACCATTGTTGACCATGAATGACTATGGATGACCATGTTTGACTTTATAAAACATGGTTGACCATGGTTAACCAAGGTTGAACATGATTGACCATGGATGATTGTGGTTGACCATGGTTAACGAAGCTTGACCATGATTGACCATGGATGACTGTGGTTGACCAAGGTTGGCCATGATTGACCATGGTTGACCATGATTATCATATTGAGACAATATTTGTCATAATGGGACGTTGGATCATGATTAAGACAATGATTGATTTTCATATTGAGACTACCTTTGTCACAATATGACATTGGACCATGGTTGACCATAGTTGAATAATATTAAACCCAAAGGTAAATATTATAAACAATAAAATAAACATGCTTGACCATTGTTGATTTTCATATTGAGACAATCCTTGTTACAATGTGACATTGTACGATGGTTGACCATGATAGATTTTCAAATTGAGAGAATCTTTGTCACAATGCGACATTGGACCATGGTTGACAATGGTTGGTTCTCATTGTGAGGCAATATTCATGACAGTGCCATGTTGGACCATGGTTGACCATGATTGAATTTATAAAACATGGTAGACAATGGTTGACCATGATAGACCATGATAGACAATGATTGACCATAGTTGACCATGATTGATATTATAAACCAAAGGTATATAAAGCTTAACATAAACAATACAAACCCTAAAATAAACATGGTTGACCATGGTTGATTTCCATATTGAGACAATCCTTGTCACAATGCAAAGTTGGACCATGGTTGACCATGGTGGACCATGATTGATTTTAAGATCAAGGCAGTCTTTGTCATAATGCGACGTTGGATCATGATGGCAGTCTTTGTCTCAATGTTACATTTGACCATGGTTGGCCAAGGGATTGATATTATAGACCCAAGGGATTAATATTAAAACCCTGAGAGATTATGAACCCAAGAGACTAAACACTAGAATAAGCATGGTTGACCATGGTTGATTTTCATATAGAGAAAATCCTTGTCACAATGTAACGTTAGAACATGGTTAGCCATGCTTAACCATGGTTGATTTTCTTATCAAGGAAATCTTTGTCACAATATGACGTTCGATAATGGGTGACTATAATTGACTATGTTTGACTTTAGAAAACATGGATGACCATGTTTGACCATGGTTGAGCAAGATTGACCATGATTGACCATGGTTGACCATGTTTAACTTTAAAAAACATGGTTGACAATGGTTGAAAGAGACTGACCACAATTAACCATGGTTGACAGTGATTGTCCAAGGTTGGGCATGATTAACCATGGTTGACCATGATTATCATATTGAGAAAATCTTTGTCATTATGCAATGTTGTACTATGGTTTAAACAATGAATCATTTTCATATTGAGACAATATTTATCACAATGTGACATTGGAATATGGTTTCCCATGATTAACCATGGTTGACCATAATTAATTTTATAAAACATGGCTGACCATTTGTGATTCTGTTAAACATGGGTGACCATGATAGACCATGGTTGATTTTCATATTCTGACTATCGTTGTCACAATGCAACATTGTACCATAGTTGACCATGATTGATTTTCATATCGGGACAATCTTTATCACAATGTGGCATTGGACCATGGTTGATTTCCATATCGAGACTATCTTTGTCACAATGCGACATTCGGCCATGGTTGACCATGTTTGGCTATGATTGACCAAGATTGACTAAGATTAATATTATAAACCCAAGGGATTGGTATTATAAACTGAAGTGAATAATAAACACAAGGGATTACTACTAAAACCCCAAGCTACTAATATTATAAAGCCAAGGTGTATAAACCCTAAGATAAATATTATAAACACAAAAATAAACATGGTTGCCCATGGTTGATTTTCATATTGAGCCAATTCTTATCACAATGTGACATTGGACCATGGTTGACAATGATTAATTTTCATATCGAGACAATATTTGTCACAATATGACATTGGACCATGGTTAACCATGGTCAATTTTCATATCGAGACAATCTATGTCACAATGCGACATTCGACCATGGTTGAAAATGATTGACCATGGTTGACCATATTTGATTCTATAAAACATGGTTGACCATGATCGACCATGGTTGTCCATGGTTGACGATGATTGACCATGATTGGACATGGTTGACCATGGTTAATTTTATAAAACATAGTTGACCATGGATTAATAATATTAAACCATGGTTGAATTTATAAAACATGGTAGAGAATGGTTGACCATGGATGACCATGATTGACCATAGTTGACCATGGTAGACTATAGTTCACAGTGATTGATATTAAACCAAAGGGAATAATAAACCCTATGTATTAATACTAAATATGTAGGGGTACATAAACATAAGGGAATAATATTAAACCCTAGGAATATGAACCCTTATATCAGTAAACCCAAGGGATTGAGATTATAAACCCAAGGGAATAATAAAACCAAGGAATATAAGCCCTAACATAAATATTATAAACCATGAAATAAAAGTCATTGACCATGATTGATTTCCATATTGAGACAATCATTGTCACAATGTGATGTTGGAACATGGTTCACCATGACTGATTTTCATATTGAGAGAATCTTTGTCACAACACGATGTTGGACCATGGTTGACCATGGTTGGCTATGATTAACGATGGTTGACCAAGACTGATATTATAAACCCAAGGGAATAATATTAAACCCAAAGGACTAATATTTTAAACCCAAGGTATATAAACCCTAAGGTGAATATTATAAACACTAAAATAAACATGGTTAACCATGGTTGATTTTCATATTGAGACAATCCTTATCATAATGTGTTGTTGGACCATGGTTTATTTTCATATCGAGACAATATTTGTGACAATTCGACACTGGATCTTGGTTGAGCATGGTCGATTTTCATATGGAGACAATCTTTGTCACAATTTGACATTCGACCATGGTTGATAAGGATTGACCATGGTTGAGCTTGTTTGATTCTATAAAATATGGTTGAACATAATTGACCATGGTTGTCTATGGTTGACCATGATTGACTGTGGTTGACCATGGTTGATTTTCATATCAAGACAATCTTTGTCACAATATGACATTAGACAATGGTGGAACATGGTCAATTTTCATATCGAGACAATCTTTGTCACAATGTGATATTCTACCATGGTTGATAATGATTAACCATGGTTGACCATGTTTGATTCTATAAAAGATTATTGACCATTATCGACCATGGATGACCATGGTTGGCTATGATTGACATTATAAATCTAAGGGAATAATAAACCCAAGGGATTGATGTTATAAACCCAAGGGAATAATAAACCCAAGGGACTAATATTACGAATACAAGATATATAAACCCTAAGATAAATATTATAAACACTAAAATTAACATTTTTAACCATGGTTGATTTTCATATTGATACAATCCTTGTTATAATGTGACATTCGACCATTATTGACCATTATTGATATTATAAACCTAAGGGAATAATAAATCCAAGGGATTGATATTATAAACTGAAGGGAATAATAAATCTAAGGGATTGATATTATAAACTGAAGGGAATAATAAACCCAATGGGTTAATACTGAAACCCCAAGGGATTGTGAACCCAAGGGAATAATATTAAACCCAAATGACTAATATTATAAACCCAAGGTATGTACACCCTAAGATAAATTTATAAATACTAAAAGAAACATAGTTGACCATGGACGATTTTCTTATTGAGACAATGCTTGTCACAATGTGATGTTGGACCATGGTTTATTTTCATATCGAGACAATGTTGGTCGCAATGTGACATTCAACCATGTTTGATTTTATAAAACATGGGTTATCATGACCGACGATGGTTGTCCATGATAGACCATCATTACTAATCATGATCAAAGAAACTTTAATGAAGGTTGACCACGGTTGATGAAATTCAACCATGGTTAATCATAGTTGACCATGGTTGATTTTCATATTGAGACAATGTTGGTCGCAATGCGATGTTCAACCATGTTTGATTTTATGAAACATCGTTGACCATGATTGACGATGGTTATCCATAGCTGACCATGATTGTCCATGATAGACCATCATCGTTAATCATGATCAAAGAGACTTTAATCAGGTTTGATCATGGTTGAATTATGATTGATGAAGTTCAACCATGGTTAATCATGGTTGACCATGGTTGATCATGGTTGACTGTGGTTGACCATAAAGACATTGACCATGGTCGACATATTCAAGCATGATTAATAATCATTGGTCATGGTTCACCATAGAGACATTGATTAATCATTATGACCATGGTTGATGATGTTGGAGCATGCTTGACCATCGTTGAACATCGTTAATCATGGTAGACTATGGTTGACATTGGTTGACCATGGTAGAACATGTTTGATCATATTCAACCATGATTGATCATATTTAATTTTATTAATGTATTAGCAATTTTATTAATTATTAAATAGTATTAATTAATTAATTAGTGATTTATTTATGCTCATTTATTTATAATAATTAATATCAATATATTAATCTAAACATGATTAAATTAATATTCAATGTGGTTGAATATTTT